>JAODAL010006304.1:0-134723 GCA_025379985.1 Phyllomedusa bahiana | reverse complement strand
AAAAAAGGGAAAAGGAAAAAAAACAAAAAACCAAAAAAAAAGTGAGATTATGAAAAATATTATAAAAAACAGCGGGTTTTTTATAAATTTTTCATTAATCTCACTTTTTTTTTTGTTTTGTTTTTTTGGTCCTTTTCTTTGGATTCTGTTGATAGGGTAATCAGTTGAGAATATCATACCATGTGTTGGGTATAGTCTCTTTATTATCAATACTGTCAGGTATATAATATTTCTATATCTTTTTGTCTTACTGCCCATCACGTTATTTTACTTGGCCTTAACTATTGGTAGTTTAAATCATTGGATTATTTTAATCGTAACCTTGTGTACTCGATATATTGGAGTCTTGATGATAAGCCTCTGTTACTTGGGTCACCATTATGCTATTGTGTCCAACGTATTATCTGTATAGTTGGGGCGCCCGAGTGCGCCCTTGTCTATGGGGCGCGCGTGCACTGTTTTGCTAGTTGCGCGGCGGGGATCGGGGCGCGTGCGCGTTTGCAGTCGTTTTGCCAGTCTAGTTCCTATTTGGGGCGCACGTGCTGTGAATTACTTTCGTTTTGCCACTTCCGGTTTGTCACTTCCGGTTTGGCGGAACGGGAGGCGCGCGGAACATGTGGTGTTTGGCGTCTTGGTTTTGCTATTGAGCATGTGCAAGGACTTTGCTCCTGTATCATTGGTGAGTAAAGTGGCATTGGATTGGCTGAGTAGTTTTTTTGGTTAATAGGGGTGGGTATATAAGTGATATACTGTCTGGCACTTACTTATGGCCTCATCAGGGGCGTAACTACCGGGGTAGCAGGGGTAGCAGTTGCTACGGGGCCCGTGCGCTTAGGGGGGCCCCGGGGCAGCTGCTACCGCGTCCGCTACCCCGGTAATGCCGCTCCTGGGCCCGCCGGCAGTGAACTTAACAGTTCACTGCAGCGGGCGGGGAGCTGCGGGGCCCGGCGCATACTCCCTCTGAACGCCCGGGCCCCCCCGGCCCGAGCGTTCAGAGGCAGCGCTTCCATGGAGATAGCAGGACGGAGCGCCGATCGCTCCGCTCTGTTACTTCCCCCTGCCGGCCCTCTGTGGTCACGTGGGCGCGCGCGGTGACGTCACATCACCGCGCCGCCCGCGCTGAGCGCAGAGCCTGCAGGGAGAGCAGCAGAGCGGAGCGAGCGGCGCATCGGGGGAGCGTGGACCGAGGTGAGTAAGTTGTTTCTTATTTTACCTGCCCCCATATGCCTGCCTATAGCCCCCATATGCCTGCCTATAGCCCCCATATGCCTGCCTATAGCCCCATATGCCTGCCTATACGCCCCCCTTATGCCTGCATTTATGCCCCCCATTTGCCTGCCTATACCCCCCCCATATGCCTGCCTATACCCCATATGCCTGCCTATAGCCCCCATATGCCTGCCTATACCCCCATATGCCTGCCTATACCCCCACATATGCCTGCCTATAGCTCCCATATGCCTGCCTATAGCTCCCATATGCCTGCCTATACCCCCTCATATGCCTGCCTATACCCCCCATATGCCTGCCTATACCCCCCCATATGCCTGCCTATACCCCCATATGCCTGCCTATAGCCCCCATATGCCTGCCTATACCCCCATATGCCTGCCTATAGCCCCCATATGCCTGCCTATAGCTCCCATATGCCTGCCTGCCTATACAGCCCCCTATATGCCTGCCTGCCTATACCCCCATATGCCTGCCTATACAGCCCCCTATATGCCTGCCTGCCTATACAGCCCCCATATGCCTGCCTGTACAGCCCCCATATGCCTGCCTGTACAGCCCCCATATGCCTGCCGTATACCCCCACAAGCCTGCCTGTCTACTTATATGGGGCCCCTTTAGCTACCTAAACCCTACCTATATGGCCCCTATAGCCCACCTAACCCCTGTCTACCTGTATGGCTCCCTATAGCTACCTAAACCCTGCCTGCCTTATGGGCACTCTTGGCTACCTAAAGCTTGCCTATTTGGGGCCCCATATATCCTATCTAAACCCTGCCTGCCTAAATGCACCCCATATAGCCAGGGGGCAGGTGCTGGAAAAGTCAGGATTCTAAGATATTTGTGTCTAAATCTGCAGGGACAAGTGGTCGGGAGATGTCATCAAGATGGCGGACTGGACCGGATGCAGAACAAAGGGGAAAGTCAACGACTGGTCAGAGAAACGTCACCTGTGAGTCACAAGATGTAACTGCACTGTAATCACTTATATGTCTGCACAGGCTGTGTACACTGCTGTCTACCACTATATGGTCACTGTATGGGGGTAATATACAGTCTGCAGAGCCTGTGTACACTGGTGTCTACCACTATATGGTCACTGTATGGTGGTTATATACAGTCTGCAGAGCCTGTGTACACTGGTATATACCACTATATGGTCACTAAATTGGCAGGTACTGTTGGTCTTTGTGTACTGATCAGTAATAGTGTAGGGGTATTATTTAGTCACTATGTGGTGGTAATTTGTGGTCGTGTTCTGGCGGTATAATCAGGTCCTTATGTAATAGCGTTATTGGTAATGTTGGTCTTAGTATTGTGGGATTTGTTTGGTAGCAGTATGATGGTGAGATGTATGGTGAGGTATTTGCCCCTTGTATTATCTACATTATCTAACAGCATGTCCTGGTAAATGGTCGTGGTCAGGGCGGGGGGGGGCCCATCCAAAAGTTTGCTATGGGGCCCTGGCTTATCTAGTTACGCCCCTGGGCCTCATCATGCCATCACTTGGACCATCCTCATCTCTCATCACAGATGTATATTTATTATCCCCTGATGAACCATATCTTGGGGAAACGCGTCGGGACTTATGTCTGTGTTCTTTATGTATGTTACTGTATAATTTAGTTAGTTAGGGTGAGTCGCCGAGAGGTGGGGTCGCCCTTTTCGGGGCGAGTCCTCTATCTGGATAGGACTGGTATAGTGATAGCGATAGTGCTTTTTCTATTATATGGTATATACTGGTCCAATGGGGCAACGGAGTCTACTGTGACAAGGTCTTCAGAACCGTGATTCCGTGTTTTAGGAATTTTTCTTTTGATCTGTGAGACGGGATGAGAAGAACCCTAAGATAAGACAGTGAAACATTTATATTGTATGGTAGGACATGTTTAATAAAAACTATATATAAAGTGGCTTCATTTTGGATTTAGGAAGCAAATAAACAATAACAAATTTCTGCACAAATGAGCACAAAAAGCATGTCCCTCCTAAAATACAAAGAAAATACCCATAAACCTAAGTCAATGGAGAAGTATTGAAAACTACTGCAAGGGAAAAGTATATATTACTTTGTTACAGGCACCTTGGAAAGTAAAGTAGCATACTAATTGGTTGCTCTGGCTGTCTTTTCTTTTTGATTCCTTTCTATAAGTTTTAGTACATTTGCCAAACTGAGTTTCTCATTATTGGAAAACTTGTTGACAACCAATATGGATATGACCGCTCCACATTATGAATAACTTATACAGGAATAGGATTTCTTGTTTTGCTTATACACTTTACTTCACAGGACTCTCTCTGTTCATTTCTAAAGGAATTTCCAATGCTTCCGAGCACACTCACTCAGCTGTGTTCAGAACTCTCAAAGAAGAGAATGGAGAATGGCACATATTTTTTTACCAGGATATAGGAATAAGCTGGGAAGTTAGGGAGTTAGACAATGGGAAAATCACTATAAATATAAATAATATATATATATATATTATATAGATATATAGATATTAGATAGATATATATTATATATATATTATAATTTGTGTATAAGAGCCTGAAGAGTAAGGTGTTAGGAAATGCTTATACTCCGGAAGATAGGAAATTGGGATACCCCTTTAAGTATGCTGTTTGTAATTGTAGAAAACGTTTAAATGATGCACAAAGGCTTGGCAGCTAGGTTTATGCTTTTTTTTTATATCTGTCTATATATGACAAATATGTGGCAGTAGGTTAATTGGATCTAACTCTATTCTTATGTATCTGTAAAAAAAATGAGATGTTGATAGATCAAATTAAGAGCCCCCCCGCCTCATACATTGATTTCTTCTAAAAAGGGAAATGGGAAACAGTGTTTGAGTTCGGTCCTTTGTTAAAATTTAAGATGGTTTTCCAGGTCAAAATTTTATTTAAATTGCTTATTATTCATTTAAATTGCCTCCTCCCCTACATTCTAGTGCTGCCTTTACCTCTGCTCTGGACAGGTCTTTTGTTTCTTTCAGTTTCAGGCAGCTGGAATGCAAACCACTGCAGCCATTCACTTCTGAACCGTGAAGTCAAGAAAGACACATAAACCCTTCAGCCAAAGAGCAGCTACAGTTGTAACGTTGCGCCTACCGGGAACAGGAAGTCAACAGAAGACCTAGCAAGAGCAGTGGAAGAAGCAATGCTGGAACAGAGTGTTGAGGTAAGTTATTTGCTGACAGCAGCAGCAATTTAAAATAAAATTTTTACCTGGACAACCCCTTTAAAATACTCTTAAGTTATAGGGTTATTCTGATACTAGAAAAAGCTTGTTAATCAGTCAGGTCATGGTAAAAAATAGAAGAAAAGAAAAAAACTCTCTCTCTAAACACTCTCATTCCATTACTGCAGCCATACCCGTGATCCCAGTTGATGACTTAACCATTAATTTTTATGTGACCATGTAGCCAATCACAGGCCGCAGCAGTCATGTGTGGTATATCCAGCATGTGACTGCTGTAGCCTATGATTGCTTGCCGTGGTCACATGAAGAATGAATGGGGAAGTCATCTGCGGGATCACTGGGACGGCTCTGGTAATGGAATGAGAGGGTTTACAAGGTAAGATTTTTTTCTTTTCTTAAAGGGTTTTTCTCATTTTAAAGATCATAGTTCAACAGGTGGGAGCGAAAAATCTAAGCTCGTAGGCCCTTGGTTACCATAAGCAAAGTGCTATGGTTGAAGAGAATGGGACGTTTGTTTAATTCTTGGAAGTCAGAGAGAGCTCCAGTCGGGTTACGCCCAGGTCCTGCCCCCGTTCGTATTCGGGAACGCGCGTCAGAAGGAGTAGCAGGGGAGAGGCTGTGTATGGGAGGGAGCAGGGACATGTGTGAATGGAGATGAGTTCTGCCAAGGTGCCGCCCCCGGTCGTATTCGGGAACGCGCGTGAAACGGAGTAGCTGTGCATGGGAGCGTGCAGGTACATGTGTGAACAAGGATGAGAGAGAGAGAGAGAGAGAGAGAGAGAGAGAGAGAGAGAGAGAGTGAGAGAGTGAGTGAGAGAGAGAGAGAGAGAGAGAATGTGCAGGGTTTGCTGCGTTCACTGACAGCAATCAGTCGACGTGTGCGGTGCAGGGTTTGTTGCGTTCACTGACAGCAATCAGTTGGCGTGTGCGGTGCGGGGTTTGCTGCGTTCACTGACAGCAATCAGTTGGCGTGTGCGGTGCGGGGTTTGCTGCGTTCACTGACGGCAATCGGTCGACGTGTGCGGTGCGGGGTTTGCTGCGTTCACTGACAGTGATCAGTGGTCCGGCAGCAGAAAGAGAGATCTTGTGCAGTTCCATGTAAACACAAACATATAAAGTGTATAGTTTTGTTCTGCAGATCTGTAGAGGTCAGATGTGTAATAATCGGCAGGCTATATCACTGTGTGTGAGAGAGAGAGAGAAAAAATCACATCTTTCCCAGAGTCCTGAATGTCAAATGCCCATTCTAGTTACAAGTATATAGGGAGAGCGAGAAATTTAGATATACACTATCGAGTTACACCTAGCTTTTCATTTCCAATGATTAATGATTCCTTAGTCTCCGACAGCTGAGAATATAAACCCCACCCCCCACCCCCCTGCGCTCACTCAGAATGAGAAGATACTCCCTGCTGGGAGGAGAAACACGCCCCTCCATTTCATAAGCTCTCCTTAGCAACCAGTATACACGGGTGCCTAATGATTATACGTTAGCACCCCTTTACATCTTTATCGTCCTTCAACAGCCTAAAAAGCATTTTTTTAATGTCAAAACACCCCTTTCACTAGTTTAAATCAAATCAAATGGGGAAATTGTTTAAGTAGCACCAGATGAGGGAATATTTAAATCTAAGTTTCATATACAAGTGGTGGAACTAGGAGATACATGGAAGAAGGTAGGTACAAGTTCCTAGTAGTACATACTATGAACTAGGAGATAGATTATATCTAATTTTTTTGCTGACATAAAGTTAATATTTCATTAATATTCCACTGTTAAAAAATAGAGGAGAATAATTAAAACAAAGTAATTATTTTTTTAAATATTTTTTAAATCGCCTGAAGACCAACAGATCTGCTTTAATAATAATAATAAAAAGCAGCATACTCATACTTTTATGAAGCTGTGTACATATAGAGAGAGCTCCCCTACCTAGCCATGTCTCTTTCTGTAATAATTGACAATGATGTATACATGTGCATAAATAGCATCCTATAAAAAAGTGACAGAGTACTCCTCACGAATACAGCGGACTTACAACTATGAGTCTGCTATAATGTTTCAGTTCTCCTACAGTTGAAACCAGAAGTTTACATACACTATATAAAAAGACACATGTGCATGTTTTTCTCAATATCTGACATGAAATCAGAATAAGCCTTACCCTTTTTACATCAATTAGGATTACCAAAACTATTTATATTTGCCAAATGCTAGAATAATGAGAGAGATTTTTTTAAGACATTTTTGTTACTTCTACAAAATCAGAAGTTTACATACACTAGGATTACTATGCCTTTAAATAGTTTGGGACAGCCCATATAATGATGTAATGTATTTGGAAGCTTCTGATAGGTTTATTAGCAACATCAGAGTTAATTAAAAACACAGCTGTGGCTGTATTTTAAGCACACCAGAAACACTCTGCTTCTGTGTGCAACATCATAGAGAAGTCTAAAGACATCAGCCAAGATATCAGGAAGAGAATTGTGGACTTACACAAGTCTCGATCATCCCTGGGTACAATTTCCAGATACCTGAAGGTAGCTCGTTCATCTGTACAAACAATTATACGTAAGTATAAACAAGATGAGAATGTCCAGCCATCACACCACTCAGGAAGGAGGCTGGTTCTGCGTCTCAGGGATGAACATGCTTTGGTCTGACATGTGCATATCAACCCAAGAACAAAAGTGAAAGACCTTGTGAAGATGCTAGCGGAAGCTGGTAAGATTGTGTCATTATCCATAGAGAAACTAGTACTATATCAACATGGGCTGAAAGGCCCCTCTGCCAGGAAAAAGACATTACTCCAAAAGAAATATATAAAAGCCAGATTAAAGGAGTTGTCTCCCCACAGGGTTTCAAAGAATGCATGAAAGAAAATTCTCTGTCATTTCCCTGGTTCATACTAATTTGCATAAACTCCATGCTTGTACAGCTACGTTTTTGCTTTCAGATGCTAATTTGATTAGATTAGGCTTCTCAAACTACTGGAAGGACTTCTTATCTGATCCCAAAAAAAAAGCCCTAATTACAGAGCTGTTTACTTGAGATAAATCAAGCTTTTTACTGTCTGGCAGCACAGGACAATGACTGACACTGCTGATTTGTGTGATGCCCTCACTCTCTGTTATCTCATTGAACAAACAGACCCAGGAGATTTGTTTACAGGTCAGTTACTGAGGGAACTGAAATAGCCACGAGGTAATAAATTCACTTGTATCTCTTTAGGGAAAACAGAGGAACAAATGCAATATATTTGGAAAATGTCTTTATTTTGTGTTCCCTACAATTTGAAAGCTATTCTTTGTAGCGACACAACCCCTTTAATGTTTGCAAATGCACACAGGAACAAAGACCTATATTTATGGAGGCATGTCCTGTGGTCTGATGAAACTAAAGTTGAACTGTTTGGCCATAATGACCATCATTACGTTTGGAGGAAAAAGTGAAAAGTTTGGAAGCCTAAGAACACCATCTCAACTGTGAAACACGGGTGTGGCAGCATCATGTTGTGGTGTTGTTTTGCTGCAGGAGGGACTGGTGCGCTTCACAAAATAGATGGCATCATGAAGAAAGAAGATTATGTGGCAATACTGAAGCAACATCTCAAGACATCAGCCAGGAAATTACAGCTTGGGCAGAAATGGGTCTTCCAAATGGACAATGACCCAAAGCATGCTGCCAAACTGGTTACAAAGTGGCTTAAGGATAACCAAGTCAATGTTTTGGAGTGACCATCACAAAGCCCTGATCTCAATCCTGTTGAAAATTTATGGGCAAAGCTGAAAAGGCAGGGGCAAACAAGGCGACCTACAAACATGGCTCAGATACACCAATTCTGTGAAGAGAAATGAGGCAAAATTCCTACCAACTATTGTGAGAAGCTTGAGGAAGGATAGCCAAAACATTTGACCCCAGTCATGCAGTTTGAGGACAATGCTACCAAATACTAATGAAATGTATGTAAACTTTTGACTTTGCAGAAAGTAATAAAAATGCCTTAAAGGTTGTCTCTCTCTCTCTCTCTCTTCTCATATTATTCTGGCATTTGGCAAATATAAATAATTTTGGTAACCCTAATTGACCTAAAACGGGTAAGGTTTATTCTGATTTCATATCAGATAGTGAAAAAAACATAAATATGTGTCTTTTTATATCTTGTATGTAAACTTCTGGTTTCAACTGTATTTGTCAAGTGGCATACTAGTTCTATTGGTCTTCGAAACATAGTCGGTCTGAACTAAATTGACCAAAGTTTTGCCAGAATTTGTCTGCATACCTGGCAGTCAGACTGGCAAAATAAAGTGTATTATTCATCTCAGATGTGGACAGAAGTCCTCACTGAGGCATCAAATAGGACTCCTTTCCACCTTCATGTACATGTTGTTTCCATATTCTTACACAGTAAACATGGAGGACAGGAAAATCCACTACAGTAACAACGCCCAGTTCATCATAGGCTGGTGGAGAACTCGATAGATTGCTGTAACTTTTTATGTTTGAAATTCAGTCTATTGAATTCTGCTGTGATTTGCTGTATTGTCTTCCCCTTTGTCTCCGGAAGGAAGAAAAACAAAAATACTCCTGAAGCCACAATATTGGCAAAAAATATGAGGAAACAGTAATGACCAAGAGCAACCTGAAAATGAAAGAAAGAAAGTAAGAGCAATGAAGGATAGGCTGACAACCCAATATATCCTTTGACAAATGGAGATTCACCATGATTTTAGTTGGCCAAACATACAAAAATGTCTGTAAAATTAGGAAATGTATGCAGAGTCAACAAAGTATTTATTCATGTGTATAGAGATCTCCGACATTCCCTCAACAGCAGATGCTGGGGGAAGAAAAGATCAAAAGTGTTGTATTTCCACATGTCCAATCCTTTCTTATTCTCTTGCCACTGGAATTTTTCTCTTTCTATCCCTTTTCCCAGCTGGTTGGCAACATCTACCTGTTTTTAGGTAAATTGTTGGTCCAGCCTTACAGTTATTACTACTTACTTCTATAAAGCATTAAGCTGTGTTTTAAACAGTTTTTCGACACTTCTGTGCCTCATCCATTAAAAGAAGTGTGTCCTTGCTAGAAGGGTGTGTATTAAGGTAAACACTGTGTACCAAAAAATTTTTTAATGGCTCAAACTAAGCCAACTAATAAATGGTGTAAACTTAGACTAGACAGTTAAAAATGTGCCAGATGTATCATTGTTAGGGATTTTTAGGCTGTCAAGTCCAAATTTACACTAGAGTTAGACAGTATTAATAAATCAGCCCCACTGAGTTTTCACATGAACAAGGTATTTGCCCAAAAAAATTCCATACCCATTGCGTTATAGATTTACCATTATTTGTATGCATTAACAATAGATGGTCAAATAACATTTCATTTGTTTTGCTAAAAGGGATACTGCATCTTCTCCCAGGAAAGCGCTTAAAAGGGTTTTCTCACTACAAAGATTTGCTTTCAACATGAAGGTAAGTACAAGTCATTGAAGACTTTTTCTAAATACATTGGTCAATATATTTTACTTTATTCGATAAGAGACATATTATGTGCTCTGAGTGAAAGCAGGTTTCTATGGTTCCCTGAACATAACTCTGTTATCTGATTAGAGCAGGGAGTGATGTCACCCCATGGACAGACTTAGCTCAAGAGCAAACTAATTATCTCTAATAAGATTACAGATACGCCATTGTTTTTAGTCCTCACATCACATGTAACTTGTGTTAACTGAAGAGATAACACATCCTAAACTTGTCAGTGAAACAGCTCAGCTAATTACAGAGAAGCTAGTTATGATAGTCATTGCTATAGAACCACCGACAGCCTGAGGAGATAGGCAAACTTAAACTCTATCAGTTCTCTATCTGTTAAACACTAAAGCGTAACTTTTATTATATATAACTCTTAACCTCTATACACACTATTTAAAAACCTGATTTCTAACCTCCACTTTTAAAACCCTTTTGCTTCTGAAAAAATGGAATAACTCCTTTTCTATTATCAAGTCTGTGGAGCCCCAAAACCTATTAATAGGAGAGCCTTATATCTATAGCAAATTACTAGCTCCAGTAAGGGATCCCAAGCCTACTACTTGGGCAGTCGTCCCTAATCTCATGGACACAGAACAAATAAAGCCCCCATGTAAACACCCTGCAGCAGGTGACACTTGTAAAATGAGGTGAGAAATCACAATTTAAAACGTCATATCTGACCTCCCCCAACATGTTTCGCCAGCAAACCCCTGGTTTCATCAGGGCTTAGAGGTCCGATCACATGTGGTCTAAGCTTATTCCCTTTTTATATCATGTTAAATACACACCCCATTCAGGTGCTCACCATTAGCCATCAGAGAATCCACATAAAGCCCACTCCCCCTTCCGCTCTCCTGCATGCACACTCATAACATGTGCTGCTAAAGCTGCCACCATGCTCCCATAGACATCAAACCTCAGACAAGTTCACCATCACCATAACGGACTTGCGCCCCATCTTACCGTACTGCCCGCGCCAACGCACTGCACCAACAGACACCTCAGCCCGGGACTGTGATGGGTTTTTCCGTCTCATTTCTCTCATATTATTGAAACTGCGTGGCTCACCTAGACAACTAAGCAGAATAGGTGTTACATTCCACAGCACAATACCAGCTTTATCAACTCCCATAAGCCCCTTCTCCTCCATGTCTAATATCATATTTCATTTGGGAATATAAATTCCATTGTAACAGTACATTTATTGTCATATTATCTTCCCATAAAAGCACTTCTCCTATATATCTAATTTTACATATTCATTTAAAAAGCTGCAGGCCCTATTAAATACATGTTCCATTGTACTGTACAGTATTGTCTCAAGACTATTTCCATAAACCACTTCTCTTTTACATGTAATATTCATATTCATTTTAATAAAGCTGCAGGTTCTATGGCTAGCCCTCCCTACCTCCCACAGTTTGACCTCACAATTTCCCCATTGAAGATTCTCTCTTACGGCTCACGGCTAGCTACCTAATTCATTACGTCACAATGGGAGCATGCAAAAATATGGGAACATGCAAAATTTATTAGTCTCTTCACCCGTTATTGCATCTAGTTGCATCTTTTTCACACTAGATCAACGCAGCCAGCAGAAACAATAAATCTATACATAGATGAGTACATACATGAATAGGTAGCAATCCACTCCCGGGCTGCGTCTCGCCACAACAACGCGAGTGCATATCCCATACGATTCAGCTGCCAACAAACCCCTCCATGCACAAAAGCAATATAAAATACATCCCCAATTTGTTAAATAGAAAACCGTTGGCCTCACGTGATCAATACCTATCATCATTGCAAAACACAGGGAAAATGAGGAACAACGTAGAGGCAGAGGGGGAGATGGGGAGGGGGGGCAGGAGGGAGATGGGAGGGAGGAAAAAACATATGTGAACTCTGATGCTTCTATAATCATATATTCAACTGTGCTATATCCATTGACCGTATTTAATCACATATATCATGTTTCATTCAAAAATTTATTATATAGGAAATCAGCAAGATTAAATAAATGCTGAAAATGAAAAGCCTTCATTTAGGCCTTTAGGTTCAATGTATTGAGTCTGTATAGCCATCTTGCCTTCTTCCTGCAACAAAACTACATCCAGATCGCCCTTTCTTTCCCCCAGCTTTTTTCACACAGATGCCCAGAATTTTAGCACCTCTATTTCACCATTATGTACTTCCAAAATGTGTCTCGCTAGGGGAGTGTCACCTCTAGTTTTAATAGTACTCAGATTTCGAGATCCGACCGGCAAAACTCCTGTATGGTTTTTCCCACATAGATTTTTGGGGCAAGTACACATAGCCCCATAAATCAACCCCTCTAGTTTTACAATTGATGAATTTGTCTTATTTCAAATCTTCTTTTCAATGGATTAAACAAATTCTTTAGTTTTCCATATGAATGAACAGAATGAACAGCTGCCACAGGGATAGACTACCACCGGACTGAACCTGTTTTTTTTGCCAATCTCCTCAAAATGACTATGAACAAATTCATCCCTAAGATTTTTTTCCTCTTCTATAAGTGGACACTAGGGTATTTAGGAATCACCTCAGAGAATACTGGTCTGCCTTCAGAAAGTACCAATGTCTTCTAAGTATACCTTCATTTCATTGGTCTATCATCAAAGGTACCTAAAACAACGAATTAAATCAGTTTTTTCTTTCTTCTTTTTACTGATTAATAAATGTCCCCTGTCACTGGTCAAAGTCCTGTTAAACGCCTTCCTCAAACATTTTTTTTGGATAACCCTTGCCTGAAAACAGGGATTTAACTTTATACATTCTTCATTGAAATCCTCTAATGTAGAGCAGTTTCTACGAGCCCTAAGAAATTGGCCTATGGGAATCCCCTTTTTTTGAGAAAAAATCTTTGTCTGAATCTGTTTGTTTTCATCCAACATAATTTCAAGATCCAAAAAATTAATTTTCTCCCGATGAATTTCAAACGTGAATTTCATCCCAATTTCATTATCATTGAGTCCCAGATACAAAAATCCATGAATAATTTTTCACTACCATCCCAAAAAAAACAAAATATCATCAATTTAAAACGGCCCCAAAATAAAATCCCATCTGTGAATATTTTTAAGGTGTTCAGAAAAAACAATAGCTTCCTCCCACCAACCTAAAAATAAATTTGCAAACTTGGCGCACAAACAGTGCCCATGGCAATGGGGAAGTTGTGAGTTCAAACTGTGGAAGGTAGGGAGGGCAAGCCATAGATCTTGCAGCTTTATTAAAATGAATATGAATATTACATGTAAAAGAGAAGTGGTTTATGGAAATAGTCTTGAGACAATACTGTACAGTACAATGGAACATGTATTTAATAGGGCCTGCAGCTTTATTAAAATGAATATGTATATTAGATATATAGGAGAAGTGCTTTATGGGAAGATAATATGACAATAGTGTACTGTACAATGGGAATTATATTCCCAATGAATATGCATATTAGACATGGAGGAAGAAGGGGCTTATGGGAGTTGGGTAAAGCTGGTAGTGTGCTGTGGAAAAGTAACAAACCTATTCTGCTAAGTTCGTTCTAAGTGAGCCACGCAGTTGCAAAATATGAGAGAAATGAGACGGAACCCATCACAGTCAGGGCTGAGGGGTCTGTTGGTGCAGTGCGTTGGCGCGGGCAGTACATTAAGATGGGGCGCAAGCCCGTTATGGAGATGGCGAATTTGTCTGAGGTTTGAAG
Source organism: Phyllomedusa bahiana (assembly GCA_025379985.1). NCBI lineage: Eukaryota > Metazoa > Chordata > Amphibia > Anura > Hylidae > Phyllomedusa > Phyllomedusa bahiana. Next base: position 121,032 of record JAODAL010006304.1, on the reverse strand, counting down.
TCTATGGGAGCATGGTGGCAGCTTTAGCAGCACATGTTATGAGTGTTAGTGCAGGAGAGCGGAAGGTGTAGTGTGATTTATGTGGATTCTCTTATTGCTAATTTGTGAGCACCTTAATATGGTGTGTATTTAAACATGATATAAAAGGAAGTGAGCTTAGACCACATGTGATCGGGGCCTCTAAGCCCTGATTTAAGCCAGGTTAGCTGGCGAAACATGTCGGGGAGGTCAGATTTTGACGTTTTAAATTGTGATTTCTCACCTCTATCTACAAGTGTCACCTGCTGCAGGGGTTTTCACAAGGGGGCCTTATTTGTTCTGTGTCCATTGAGATTAGGGACGACTGCCCCAAGTAGTTTGCTTGGGATTCCCTTACTTGAGCTAAATATTTGCTATAGGTTTTTAAGGCCTCCTCCTAATTATTAGGTGGTGCTCCAACAGACTTGATAATAGAAAAGGGGGTTTTATTCCTTATTTCAGAAGCAAAAAGGGTTAAATGGGGGAGGTTAGAAATCAGGTTTTAAATATTGTGTATAGAGGTAAGAGGGTTTTATATAATAAAAGTTACCCTTTTAGTGTTTAACAGATAGAGAACTGATAGAGTTTAAGTTTGCCTATGGCAAAATAGTAAATATAGTAAAACTGCATATGACTCAGTGAAACAGTATATAGAGAAAACCACTTTAATGAGGGCTCCATAAAAGGAACCAGAACTGAATAATACCTTGTTATTGAAGTATTATATTAGTTTTAACTAGCCACTTTAAAGGCTATTTCACAGAGTGAAGCCTTTGCAATTTGAACTTTTTTTTTTTTTGTTTTAAACCTGAATTGGATTCCCTTAAAAGGGTTGTCTCACTACAAAGATTGTTATTCAAGTTAAAGTTCATTAAAAAACAAGCAAGTTTGCAATATATGTCAATTTCAAATCTACTGATTTCTAGATAACTTGTCTTGTAGGGGCACAGGTCTCTATGGCCACTGACTTGCTTGTTCTCCCTCATTTTGTGCACATTATCACAGCAGGTTGTAGTCGGGAGCGCGCAAGTTTAGCCATGCACAGTCCCTATCTCCTGTCTGTTCTCTCTCTGCCTGCTCTCAGCACAGAGCAGTGATTCAGGGCAAGCCTACTAGCTGCCCCTGTCATTTCCCTTTGTGCCTATTATACACTGCTGTGTCTGCCCGAGTCTCTGCCTAATTATTATTCACTGCCTGTTGACTATTTCCTGCTGGAGTCATCCACTCCAGCAGAATACTAATTAGCATTCACTATCTCTGTATACCTATTCATGCTTCACTGCTGGAGTGAATGACTCCAGCAGGAAATAGTCAACTGGCAGTGAATAATAATTAGGCGGATAGCAGTGAAGAGACAATAGGCAGTCGGAGAGGGGGGATAACTCTGCAATCTAGACAAACCTACTTATCATTGAGGTTTTTCTAGACCACGGAGATGCTCTCCCTTCCAATTCTTAAGACTTATTCAATTAGTCTTAGCATCAGGAGTGAGCACGGCAGCGTGATGATGTCACCCAGATGAAGGGAGGGGGGAGAGGAGCCGAAGAAGCCAATAATCCCGCCCAAGATTTCATAAATCCAACACCGAACACAGCACCATGGAAGGATGAAACCCTAACACGAAACAACCCCTTTAAAGGGCAGTGAGTTGTGTGGACTTCTCTGCATTATCCTATTGAACTCACTAGAAATCACTCACTAAAATCACATTTCCAGAAGTGCATACTGGGAAAAAAAAATACAACCAATAAATTTTATTTGGCTGTTAAAAGGGCATACCCCCCCCCAAAAGGAAATCCACCCCTAAAAACTAGACCAGCCCCTTTTAAGGCCCCCCCCCCAAAAGGGGGAACCCCAAACCCTTGGGCCGGGCGGGAGGGGGAAAATCCCAAATTTTTTAAACTATCCCCCCGAACCGTCCCTAGGGATAAAGAAAGTTAAACCCCCATTTTTTGAATCCCCAAATTGCCATCCCCGGCCACGGGTTTAATTAAACTGTAACCCAATCCCAAAAATTGGCAAAAAACTCTTTTAAATGAAAACCTAAAAAAAGAAAAAAAATTAAAAAAAAACTAAACACCCCCCTTTTAATAATTTTTAAAAGGGGTTTTTCCCCAAACCCCTTTAAAAAAATTTCCCCTCTCCCCCCTGGCCTAAAATAAAAATTTACCAAAAATTTAACCAATACTTCCCTTTTTTCCTCCCCTTTCCCCAAACCGTTCCAGCCCCCCTGCCATAGCTCCATTTTTTCCCTCCTGGCCCCCCTTTACGATGATGTCATTTTTAAATTCCATAGATAAAAAACAAAAAGCCAATCACGGTTGGGGTACAGGTAGGAAAGGGGCCCCTGTTTGAGCCCAAATTTGGCTGCACCCTCATGTGTTTCATGAACATAAAACTTTAAGGGGGAGGGACCGGGGTGGACTATGGGGTCGGGAAAGCATTGGAACGCCGGTGATTGGGAAAAAGGTAAAATTGGTCAATTTTCTGTGGGTTGGAGGGGGGGAAGGAGGGTTTAAAAAAAAAATTTGCAAAAACCCCCTTTTTATTTAAGTTCCCCCAAAATTTTCCTCCCCAGTCTCTAAAATAAAAAGCCCAAACCCTATGAACGGGGTTGGGGTGAAACCCCTTTTGGGGATTCATTTAAGCCCAGCCCCCAACCCATGTTTAGTAAAAAAATTAAATAAAAAACCTATAAATTAAAAGCCCCCCCTATATTTTTTTAAAAAAAAAAATTTTTTTAAAATCCCCCAAATTTATAAAAAAAAATACAAAAAAATACTATACAAAAACCCCTTTTTTAGTTTTGAAATTTTAACCCGCTTGATAAAAGGCCCTAAAACCCCCAATTAAGTCCCTTTTGCCGAATTAATCCCCCCAGGGAATTTCCCTGCCCCCCTTTCCTTGAAAATTTTTGGATATAATATTTAATTAAACCCCCCTGGGGTTCTTTATAAAACCCCTGTTAAAGCATAAACTTTTTATGCCCCCCCCCAACCCCCCCAACCCCGAGCCCGCTTCCCTTGTTTAACCCCCCTCCTGACGGCCCGGCCCCAAATTTGGCCTAAATTTTTTTTCCCCCCTTTGCCTTCTGAAACCCATCCCCTTTATTTTTTTTTTCCCACTTACATGGGCACATAAAGGGCTTTTAATTTTTTCGGGACAAAATTTTCCTTTCGAAGGGTTTCCCCCAACCCATAACCCCAAATAAAAAAGTTCGGGGAACGGCAAAAAATTCTGGGGGGAAAAAATGTAAAAAAAAAAGTCCCCTTGCGCCATGTTTGGGGGTTTTAAAATTTTTTTTTGGAAAACGGGGGGTCCAATTTTTTTTCAAGTAAAAATTTGTTTGTTTTTTAATCTGTAAAAAATCAAGGTTGATCCAAAATCCCCCCCAACCCCAAAAACATGTAGGGTTTTTTTAATTTTTTTGGCCCGGGAAAAAAAATTTCCCCAAACTTTTTTTTCCCTATTTTTAGTTTTGGCCCCAAGGTCGGCCATTTTGTGTACCAATCTTTTTTGTATAACCCCAACGGACCAGCCCGGGGTCCCTTTTTTTGGGGGCCCTGAAGTGGGTATTTTTTTATTGCACATTTTTGGGAAATGTGGGGGAAACTTTTTTGATCCTTTTTTCCCAATTTTTAGGGGAATAAACCCCAAATGCCCCCAAAAAAAAAAAAAAATTTAATTTTTTTTGGGGAAATTTTTTTTTTCTTTCTAGGGTGTTCAGCGTAGGGGAAAAAATAAAGTTATAAATTTGGGAAAATTGGTCCCATTTTTGGGAGGGCGCGATCCAAAATTTTTTTAAACCGCTAAACTGTATTTTCCCTGCCCCCCGGGCGCTGAAAAAACCAGGGGGGAGGGGGGAAATTGTCCCCCCCAGCCTTTTTCCCCTGCCCCGGGGGCCCCCCGGGGCCGCTGCAACCGCCAGGGGAGCCCCCCTGCGGCCCCCGGGAACAGCGAAACAAGCGCTACCCCTGCCCCGCGGCCCAATTAAAGAACCCCAGTTTCCCTGCTGGCAGCGGGGGAAAATTCCCAAACTCTCCGGGGGGGCCCGGGGGGGGGGGGACCCCTTTTTAAAGCGGGACCCCCCCTCCCCCAAAAGTGGGAGATTTGGGCCCCATGAAATTTTTTTAAACGCTCTGGAAAAAATAAATGCTAAATTTTCTGTTTTGGTTGCTATGGGCTACAGGTACACCCTTCCCAAATTTGGGACCTATTTTGATAAATTTTGGCCCAAAAGAGTAAAAATTTGGGTTTCTGAAAAATTAAATTTTTTTCTCCCCCTCATTTTTCACCTAGATCAAATGCTAGTTATGATTTGGCCATTGTATAACAAGTATCTCAGTTTACAAATTAGATCATTTATAGGCTAAGCATCATATTAGAAATATATTTTTCTATTAGGGAAAACAATTTTCCCAATTTTTCAGGTGAAAGTATTCCAAAGGGGGAAACCCGGGGAAACTGAATATATCTCCGGGGGAAAAATTTTTAGCGGGAAAAAATGTAATAAAACGATCTAGATGAAAAGATTTTCCAAATTTGGCCCAAATAAAAAAACCAATCAAACTCCTTTTTTCATTTTTTCAGAGAAATTATAAAAAATTTGAAAAACACTGTTTAAAATTTGCTAGGGGCAACAAAGCCCCTTAGACTGGGCCATTTTTTCCAAAAATAAGGCCCTTCATTTTATTGCTGACTTGCTGGCCAAAAAATTGGGGAACCCTTTAAAAAAAAACCAGTAAAACTTTTTCACAAAACACTAAATTTTAAATCCCCGGGCCCCCAAGCCAAAAAAAAAAGATGAATGGGAAAAGGGGAAACCCAGAAACGGGAAAATGGGGGGACCCAAAAGTTTCAGGCCCCGGGGAAGTGAAGAGGAATTTTTAACTTTGTTTTAAGGGTAATCAAATTTAAATTTTCTGGAAAAATTGGGAATTTTGGGAAGGAACCGTTTTTTTTAAAAGGTTTGAAAACATAAAAAAAAGGGCAAAAAAGAAAATGAACAAAACGGGCAGGGTTTTTTTTTTGGGTGAAAACCCAATTCCAAAAAAAACTGTAAATACCCCCGGGTTCTATAGATGAAATTTAAAAAAGGTATTAAAAACCCCTCCCCGCCACAGGGCCCAATTTTTTAAAAATGCGCCCAAAGAATGTTTAAACAAAAGGTGCCAAAAAATTAAGGTATTTCCCAAAGAAAATCTAACAAGGCATCCCCATAAAACCTTTTTAAATAACCCACATGGACAAGTTTTCATCCCTCCCGGGGGCCATTCAAACACTCCCCTATATCGTAAAAATTTTTTTAAAACGAGGGCCCAATTTTTTTCCCCTTACCTAAAAGTGACAGATCGGGGGAGCCCACCAACATAGTCCCCCTTTAAAAGCCGTAGCTCCCCAAAACCCCGGGAGGACTTTTTTTTTCCATGGTGTTTTTATCATCATACTCTAAAATAGAAAATTAAATTACACAAAATTTTTTTAAACTGAATAGAAATTCAAAAAATTAAATTGAACAGAAGACTGACATTAAGAGCATGTTTTAATGACTTCTTCAAGTACTACCACTCCTGATACTGCAACTAAATGAAAGCTAAAAATAAGATCCCTAAAAATTGAGGGCCCCCAATTTTTAAATTCCTAAACAAAACCCCCCTCCCAAACCGTTTGCTTGAAGAACACAGGCTGGTAGTGGGCAGTTTTTTAAGATTTAAAAAATTTAATCTTTTTTTTTATATGCCCCAACAAAACCCCCGAAAGCACTTTAAAATTTAAAAGGGGGAAATAAGTCCAGAAAAACCCAACAAAACCTTTTTTAAAAAAAACCCTACTGACAAATGAGACACGAGGTGTAATGGCCCTGCCCGCAAGAGCTTACAATCTACTAGGGTGTATGGGTGAAACAAAGGGTGACGAGTGCTTGGTCCAGCCATGTTACATAAATATGGGTAGTATACATAAAAAAGTGGATGAACCTGCCATCCCAACCATACATCTATATACAGATAAGTGCCTGTGGGTGCCAAAGTGCAGGAAGTGACGAATGTGTGACAGAATTTGGGGGGTTAACAATTAGGGATCTTGATAGGCTTGTCTAAAAGATGAGTTTTCAGAGCACACTTAAAACTGTGAGGGTTGTGAGTGTGCCTGATCACATGGGGTAACATGTTCCAGAGAACTGGTGCAATACGTGCAAAATCTTGGAGACGGGCATGGGAGGATATAAGATATATGGAAAGTTGTAATGACATTCTTTTGGGCCCTTTCATCCATGTGCAAGACCCTCTCAACCAATTTGGGTATGGATCCATCTTTGCATATAGCATACACCCATACATGCTGATTGTATTCCCTGGGGTGGATGGGATCTTTTAGCGAGACAATGTGACGTCACATGGCTAGAAATGTCGGACATTGGTTGGAAGAGTTGACAAAGACTTTCAAGTACTATCCTGGTCCCATAATTCCCCAGTCTTCAACACAACAGAACATCTGTGGCACCACCTCGATCATCGTGTTTAGGCTATGTTCACACGGCTTATTTCGGGGCGTATTTACGGACGTATTTATGTCCGCAAATACGTCCCGAAATACGTTTAAAATACGTGTCACAAAGTGTGGCACATATTTCGCGTTGTAAATACATTCCCCATTCATTACTATGGGAATTTACGTTGCAAAATATGCCTCAATAAGTGACAGGGGACTTAATTTTACTATCGTATTTATGGACGTATTTACGCCCGCAAATACGTCGTGAAAATACGCCTCGTGTGAATGACGAGGCGTATTTTACATTGGAATCAATGCTAATCTAATTGTTCATTATTTGAAACGTATTTCGGGACGTATTTGCGGACGTAAATACGTCCGTAAATACGCCCCGAAATAAGCCGTGTGAACATAGCCTTACTCTGTGGATCCTCCCCATGTACCCTTCAGTAGCTGTGGGATGCACTGCAGTCAGAATGGCTTCAGATACCTGTGACAACCTACTAGGACCTTACTGAGCCACTCCCAGCCTAGTTGCTGTCCAGGCTGCACATGCCAGCTACCTAGGATATTAGCTGGGGGTCATAATAATAAAATAATATTAAACAACTGCGTATAATGTATTTCTTCACCAATATGAAGCAACGTCCATACTCTATCCAAGGGCCTTTTTTGGAGAGAGCCAAAATATCACTTCATTTGGGTGTATAAATGTTTCATACATTTGTTCATTCTACTTTGGAGTGCTGAGATTTTTCTATTTTTTTTTTACGTATAGTTGGATTTTGAATCAAAATTCTAATTCATTAACATTATTAACTAACATGCTATTGTTAAAGGTAAACACACTACAGATGTAGCAAAGATTACTTGGTGTAGATACCTTACTGCAATAAGATATCTTAACTTAAAAGCCATTGAAAAGCATTGAAAAAGCTGAGATAACTTTCTGGGCCACATATATGATCACACTTTAAATGTCAAGTTATTTTTTGATACATCCATATTTTGCTCTACATGTGTGACGTTGTATAAATGATATAATTAAACATTATGTCCCAATAAGTGTATATGTTTCAAACCAATTATTTGATTGAGTAACTAAAAGTAACCAAAACATCAAAAGTCACCTTGGATTTGCACTATACTCTTTAGGAGAAATTCATACATGGCATTTTATTGATTTTTTTAAATAGGTTTTATATAACATTTTAACTGCATTTGTTTTCTTCTTTTGTAGCTAGATGTTATTTAAGCCTTTTTAGAGATGCAGTCTATTTTGGCCTTCAGAAGCCAAGTTTTTATTCGACTGTTGCCACAGAATGTCATCTCAATGACAACACAGTACAAGTACAGCAGTGCTGCACTAACCCTTTGGCAGCAATTCTAGATATGTGTATGCAATGGATGGTGCCAAGGTGTTTAAGTCTATAGTAAAACATAAAAGACAATACTAATTCGACAGATTACTGACATTTCTTTCTTTCTAAGGATGGCATGTATTCTAGCATTCTTCCTATAGGCTTCTTGAAAAACACAGTAAAATGCATGTACAAAATGACATTAAATAAAAAAACAATACCAAAAATACATGTAAAAACACTATAAGGCTTGGTTTACATCTGTGTCGGAGGTCTCACAAAGGACACCCATGACCCCCAACGGACCCTATAACTTACAATGTCGATTCTGACATGGAGTCCGTCGTTGAAACAGAAAGAATAGTGCAGCTTGCTGTGCTATTTTTTCTGTCATTCCCGACGGAACATGCAATGGAGGTTTAAAACAGAACCTCCAACACATGTGAACCAAGTCTAAAAATGCAGTACATTTAAAAAATGCTGTAATTTTTACTAATGTTTTTCATGCAGTTTAAAATGCCACAGAAAACACGGTGAGATGGAAACCTTAAACTAGTCTGTTTATTGCTTTCTGCACTTAAAGTAGTAGATCATATTCATTTGTGCTCATTGTTTCTACAATATTAGCAGATTTTAAAGTGATGACAGTGCAAGTGTATGAATTTACATACTTACACATAGCATGACAGCCAAAAGCTCAAAACTTCCCATTCCTAGAGATATATAGGGAATTTTCTCTGGAGGCAAACCAGCAGTAAGAAAAACACTGTTTGCATAATAGAAAATCTGAAACACAGATTACAGAGAAATAAAAAAACAAAACAATGATACCAAAGTTTACAATGGTGTCAACTAAGTGGAATAGGCTTTTCACTGGTTAAATGGGTTTTCTCACCATGCAATTTCACAGCTACAGCCAGCTTTAGAATCACACATCTGTTCAAAACGGGAGGGGGTCTATAGCGTGATTGATATTTTCAGCTCTGCTTTTCCCTAGTATTCCTGTTGCACTGAAAAACTGAGTGCAAGATTTTTTAAAAAAAGTGTTTTCCCACCACTGCAGAGCTCTAAAAGGGGTTTACTTAAAGGCTATGTTCACACGGCTTAAAATGGGACGTATCTCGAGATACGTTCCAGTCATTACAGTAATCCACAGTTTCTTTAGAGAACTTTGGTTTTTATTTCTCCTTTTCCTGCTCGAAACAATACAGTGAGTGGGGAGTAAAAGTGACTTTCCCAATTTTTTTACGGCTTTATAGGGCGCCGTGAATAAGAATGGTAGGGCCCCCGGGGTGGGTTTGCCGCCCTCCCCCTAAAACCCCGGGCTCTCGCTCCACCTGCCCCGCTCTTGATCCCGGAGAAACCGGCAAAATTTCCCGGGCAAAATAGCCCCGCAATTTCCCCGGTAAACCCATAGCCAAAGGGGTTGCTCACTGCATTGATTAAATCTCACCTCAGTCCTGTTTTTTTTAAAAATTTGGGGGGGTTTGTTTACTGTTTCTAATGGGCGGGCAGTAGAAGCCAGGTCTGTAGCTATAGCAACCAGGGCTGATACCTTTTTCATGAGAGATTTAATAGGTTATAGTATGGGCAACCTGGGGAAAGTGATGCACCCCTACAAGAGGAGATATTAGGAATAGGTGGGACACTTTTTTAATGGCCCACATTTTGGGCAAAGTACTTTTTTTTTTTTTAAAAATTTTTAAAACAAAAAAAGCAACCCTTTGTAGCGAGACAACCCCCTTTTAAACAAAAATGAGGGGTTTTTAAAAGTATGTTATGAGTTTAAGACCCTGCAGGGTGATTTCCCAGGGGACGGGACTGATTAAGAGATGGCAGCTAAGGCAATGAGAGAAAAGGGGAGAGAGCACGGAGAAAAATTGGGGAAAAGAGAGGGTTAATTCCAGAAACTTGGGGTGCCAAAGGGCCCATTTTTTTTTTTCACACGGTTTAAAAAGGGGCCCGTATTTCGGTCCTTTAATTTTCGCCCCAAAGTGCAAAAATTTTTCGGGCCGAAAACGGCCCATTCATTACGTAATTCCCCAAGTTCTCCCTACCCGCCCGGCGAACCCCCGGGGCGGGGAGAAAATTTCACCTGTCACTTTCTAGCGGCGTTTTACGCGCCGTACGTAAATATCTTTGGGCCGGCGAAGTCCCGGGCCCGGGGGCCCCTTTACTCCCCCGCTCCCGCCCCGCCCCGTCCACACGGCTTTAATTGCGGGCCGAAATTTTCGTTCCCGTTTTTAAACCCCGTTTTAACATAGCCTAAGAGGAAATAAAATTTTTTTTAATCCCCTGACCAAAGAAAAACCCAATTAAAGCAAAGAATTTAAAATAAATTCTTAAATTTATCTGTCTCTATATGTTAAAAGAAACTTTTTAAAATGGAAAAAAACCCCTTTAAAACATTTTTTTTTTTGTGTGTGCACAAATTTTGCAGTCAAAAATTTTGCGCTTCTTTATGTTTAAAATAATTTGCCCCAAATTTGGTCTTTTTCTCCCTTTTTACATGTGCCAAAAAATGACTCGCTTATTAAAACCACTGGGGGGTTGGGGGGGCCGCTCTATTTTTTTTTTTGGTTTTCATTGAATGAACTGAAAGGGGGAAAAGGGCCAAAAGAAGCTTCTGCCCTCTCTATAGAAAGTGATTTACAGCCTACAGTAGCTATCTGTTATATTTAAAGCCATGCTTACCTGTATTAAGCCCTATTCACATTATGTTGAAGTATACATCCGGATGACTCTGACAACTAAAAGGGTAACAATGTTTTGAACTTTTGACTTTCGGGCCCCCTACCCAAACACCCCACCCCGTTTTAAAATGTCAAAATACTACTTTTTTATAACAATCATTTTCGGTACCTCAGTAAAATTTGACTTGAAAACTATTTAGTATGTGCTTTTTTTTATGCCGTTTCTTGTCTTGAAAATGCATTTTTAAGGTTTTGTTCCTAAAAATTTTACATTTAAATTTTTATTATTTTTGTTAGTTTTTTTAAAAATTTCCATTTTTGACTTTAAAACCTTTTCCCTGAATCTTTCGGGGCTTTGGCTCTCATTTTGGTTTTCAATAGGGCTTTGACAAAAAATTGACCCCCGTCTCTTCTAAAACTTTCCCCAAATTTTTGGTGCATTTTTGGTAGACTCACTTGGTCGAATACGCTTTTTCTTTCAACTTTACTAAACAAGTTTTTAAAATTGGGTAAGTTCCTGGAGATGGGGGCCCATCCATAAACTAAAATTTTTGTCATTGAAACCTTTTCTTCCCAACCCTTTTTCTTTCCCCACAGTACTTGGAGGGGGCCCGGTAATTCACCTTCTAGGATATTCCCCATTTTTGCTCAGTTTTGGGAACAAAAATCGATCCTGGTAAAAGAATCCAACTTCTTTGGCTGAAAAAAAAACCCCATATCATAAGGCTTCCACCACCGAATTTTGAAATTTTCTTTTTTTTTTTATCCATAAGCCCCCTTTTCCTTTGATCTTTTCAACCCATATGCACCGATCAAAACCCCCAAAGTTTTTTTAAATTAAAATCTCATCGCCCCAAAATCACCCTTTTTCCTTTTCCCACTTTTCAATTTTTTTAAAAATTTAAAAAAACCAACGCTTCTTATTATGATTTTAAGTTGAAGTTTCCTCACCTTTTTTTGGGCCACTATTGTGGCGCATAGTACTTCAGTGTACATCTGTGATCTCTCTATTAAGAAGTATACAACTCGCCTCCACTACCATGTTTGTTGCGTGAGAACTAAGGGGCCCTTGTGATGAGAACCATGTTTTTTGCCAAAAATTTTGCCTGAATGTCCACCTCTTGGCTTTGGAATGAATGGACAGACTTCATTTCATATTCTTTCTTGGCTGAGAGACCGCTATCGATGAACTGGATGATGCTGTTTCTCTTTTCTAGAGAAATATTCATATCTGCTTCTTGATCCGAACCAATGACTTTTCACTTGGGAATCAACCTAATAACACATTGAGCTTTTCCCGGGAAATTTGGAAACGGTTCCCAATTTTGTAGAAATACAAGAAAAAAAAAAAAGATTGCCCCACCTCCAACCCAAAACAGAAAACCATGCGGGGAAATTGGAAAAAACGGCATAACTAAGCAGTTTCTAAATAGTTGCAAGTAAAATTTTTAAATGTAGGGGGGATAGCCAAAAAATTGATTGTCTTTAAAAATTATGGTCCCCTAAATGCCCAAAAGCTGAAGGGGATGGTGAGAAAAGGAGCCTGAAAGCCCAAAGGGTTAAAAAAAAATTGTTACCCTTTTGTTTGGTCAGTGTATACCTCCAATAGAAGGCTGCAATATTTTCCTACGTTTGGAATACATTTGAGTTTCCCGGTCCCAAATTTTCCCAAAAGGGAGTTGTTTTTGGGGCCCCCAAACCAAATTTTACCTTACAAAAACCGCACTTTGACTAAAGCACCACCCCGGGTTTGCATATTCAGGAACCCACCGAAGGTTTTCCCTGTACCTCTGTGAGCTAGTTCAAGCCGGGTTTCCTTTCTTACATCATGGGTTTTTTGGATACCACCCTTTGGGTTTTTTTTTCCCTCCGGTAGTAAAGGAGTCCCCTGACCTACCCTGGGCGCCTCAGTCTACATTACTATGGCTATCAAAATGCATAAAAAGCTTTGTGTTCAGGGTTTAACCCCTTGGGGAAATTTTGAAGGGGAACCCAAAACTGTATGCTAGCTCCAAACCCCGGGACTCCACCAATTTTTTTACTTCCCCCCAGGAATGGTCTATCCCAGATGAATATCTGATTTTTAGAACCCGTTTTTTTGGCCATTTTTCGCCCCAATTTTTTCTGTAGAATATGCAGAGAAATGACTTAACTGCATTGATGCCAGACATCTGAAGAGTAAATGTAATAACAATCACAACATAGAGCTGCCAGCGTAGGGATGGGTTTTTTGAAACCCCCCCCCCCATTACATTAGCTTTTTTAGGGCTTCTTAGATTTCCCGCTGCGATAAAATGGTTTTTAATCTCAGAAATGGGTTTGTCCAAGGTCCCCAAAAACCTGTGCATAGCTAGAATACCCGGGAAAACATAGGGGAAAAAAAAATTTTTATATAAAATCATAAAATACAATCAAATATATTATATATAATAATATAATAGCTAAATACTACTCAATGGATTATAATTAAAAAAAAAATGGGTCCCTTACACAGTGTGGGTAAGATGCGGTAACTAAACCCCAGAAATTTCCATTATTCATGTGAAAGACCTGTACTTGGTACAGAAAAAATGGCAATGCAGCATGGCAAAAAACCAAGCGCTTTTTACTTTCAGTATCTTGAGTTATGTACAGGCATGTTAAACTTTTTTAATAAAACCAAAATGGGAAAAAGAAGTATTCTCAGAGTCAGACTGGGGCCCCCCCATGGGTTGAAATTTTTAGGCCCCACCCGTGAAGTCCCAAATTTTGCGGCCCGCCAGTGGAGTTGATTTCCCTTTGGGAAAAAAAAAAACAAAATTGGGAAATAGGTTTTTTCACCCACTAGTGGAAATTGAAACTTTGGGGCCATACTACAGTTTAAATGGGAAAGTGACTGAATATGCTGCACATGACCCTTACACTCTGCCTCTTTCCCTTTCTGCCTTTCTTTCTTCCTGTAAAGCAAACCCTTGGGGGCCCCTTTTGCTTTAGGGGTCCACCTTTCCCATTTTTTTGTCAGGGTGCCCCCTGGTCCCCGGACCAGTTTTGGGCCTCAGTATACCTTTTTTAAAATTTTACTGTTATCGCGCCCTTGGGTTAAATAATTTTAAAAACGAACATTAGGTGGGCTTTAGTTTTTAGTTAGCCCATGGGTGTTACGGCTGAGGTACAGACGTGATGCGGCCAAAATGGGGCTATCACCAATTTTAGGGTTTCTTCAAGATGGTTTTTTTGTTAATTTTTTTTTAAAATGGCTTTCCCATTTACCAAAGTTTAAATTTTATGGTTAAAAATGTGACAATTTAAAAAGCAAAAAAATTTTAAAAATTTTAAGTAATCTTGAAGAATCTACTGACTCGCAAGTTGGTGCGGTTTTAGCCACCTCTCGGCTGTATCTTGGCTGTGGCTGCAACAAGTGAACTTAGCCTTAATCCTCGTGAATATTGAATATTGTATGTCCACAGATTTCAGAAGTATTTTTTAAACCCTCCTTTACACATTTTTTTTTTCCCTTTCCCCGACAGCGTAATAGGTTTTTTTAATTTTTTTCATTTTTTTAAATTTAAAAAAAATTTAATACACCCTTTTTGATTGTAAAAAAATTTTTGGGGTAGAACAGGAAAAACATGATTGGGCCATTGTTTTTTGGGGTTTTGCTTTGTTAGTTACCCTACAGTATAAATGTCATGGTAACTTTATTCTGTGGGGTCCCGTACGGGTTTTGCTGAAACCAATTTATATGCTATTTGTTCTGTTTTTACTGCTTAAAAAAAAGCTTTTTTTTTTTTTTTTTTTTTTAAATGTGCTCTGTAATTTGAGAACATTAATATTTTTTTTCAAACTAAAGGGGGCCTGGGGCAAAGGGGATTTTCTGCAGTTTTTTTCTAGTAACCCAAATTGAGTACCATTATTGATTTTTTTATCCCAAATTTTTTTGGGGGAGGTTTAAATGATTTAAAAAAGGGGAATTTTAGTGATGTTGCTACTTATGTTTTTACAGCGTTTGCTGGGGGGGACAAATAAAGGGTTTTATTTTTTAAAAAATCTGGGCTTTTTTTATGGACGGACAATCTTTTTTCCCCCCTTTTTTATATGTTTAAAAAGGGAATTTAAGGGGGTTTTTTTTAACTTTTAAAAAAATTTTTTTTTTTTTTGTTTTTTTTTTATTTTTTTATTTTTTTAAATTTTCTTTTTTTTAAAGTAAATTTTTGTCCCTCTAGGATATTGACCCCGAAGGGGGCAAAATTGGGGTTTTACACTATAATTTTTTTACTAGTGTATTGCAGGTTCTTGGTTTAATAGTAAAAGAAAATATTTTAGTTTTATGGGGTAAATATTACTTTAATCCACCTTTTACAAACCGAAATTTTTTTCCTATTCATTACCCGGGTTATGTTGTTTTCCCCACTGTTTAAAAAAACCAATTAAGAAAGCAATTACACATCATTTTGCATGATGCGATTAAAATTTTTTGTTTTAAATTAAGGGGTGTTCTAAGAATTTAAAAACGGGGGCCCCGTGTTTTGTTCCATCTTTTTGCAAATAAAGAAAAAAATCTGTGAAACTATTTCCTGTTGGGAGTTTTTTGGGCTCATAATTAAAACTTAGTAACTATAACTAACCCCCCTTTTGGACCCCGTTTTTGGGGTTACACGTTTAATTTTTTCCTCCTCGGCCTTCCAAAGCCATAAACCCTTTTTTTTTTTTTCATCCAAATAGACACATGAGGGCTTTTTTTAACCATACCATAGAACATACTGGGAAACCGCAAAAAATTCTAAGTGGATCAAAATTTGAAAAAACGTACTTGCGCCATTTTTTTTTTTTGTTTTTTTTTACACCATTCACACTCCGGTATAAATGATGTGTTCTCTGTATTCTGAAGGTTGATACAATTCCACCAATGCTAAATATGTAGGGTTTTTAAATTTTTCTTTAGTACCTTTAAAAAAAAATCAAAACTTTTTTCTATTTTTAAAATTTGTGCTGCAGCCCCATTTTTCTGGGGCCCAAACAACTTTTTTGCATTTCCCCCCACTTATGACCTGAGTGCTAGTGCCTTTTTTGGGGGCTGAAGTGTATTTTTTAAATTGTTTACCATTTTTGGATAGAGGGTGGGGTCTTGTGTTTCATTTTTATTACAATTTTTAGGGGACCTGAAATTACCACAAAACCACAATTTTGTTTGGAATTTTTTTTCTTCTACGGTGTTCAGCATATAGGATAAATTACCGTATATACTCGAGTATAAGCCGAGTTTTTCAGCCCAAAAAATTAGCGGGAAAAAAATCTACCTGGGCTTATACCCCGGTCACTGTGGGCGCTCGGGCGCTGCGAGGGCCCCGGGCCCGACGGGGAAAGCTTCAGTTTTTAGCGGCTCCTCGGGGGGCGCGCTTAAAAAACTAAAGGGCCCAGGGGAGTGAACAGTGCCCGGGGCGCTGCCTGGCCCGGGCACTGTCCGCGACCCCTTTTCACCTACATGCGCTCCTCCGGAGCGCTTATAATTTAAGGGATACCAATGGGGGCACAGAGCGAGCGCTCCGTGCTCCGCAGGGGGACCCCGGGGCGTCTGGGGCCCCCCCGCTGTTTCCGGCACGGGCAGGTGTGTAAATCCCGGGGGCCGTGCGCGTCCTGATGACGTCCCCCGGGCCTGTGCCTAGAAGATGCGGGAAATTTCGGGGCGGGGGGGCCCCGGAAAACGAGGAGGCGGAGGGGGCGAGGGAGACGGGGGCACGGGGAGCCAGGTAAGTGATTGTTTTTGATTTTTTTAAACTGCCTACCCTCCCCTACAGCTCCTATACCTCCCCCCCTATACCGCCTCGCCGGCCTACAGCTCCCTTTTTAACCTCCCCAACAGCGGGCCCTTTTTCCCTTGCCCTATACCTGCCCACAGAAACCCCTATACCGGCCTCCCAGCTGCCTTTCCTGCCCAAAACCTCCCTAACCCGGCCCCCTACACGGGCCTTACCTGCCTCCCATTTGCCTTTACCTCCAAAAGCTGGCCCTTTACCTGCCCCTATCCTGCCCTATCCTGCCTACAGCCACCCCTATACCTGCCTTCAGCTGCCAAACCTGCCCTACCCCTGCCACGGGTGCCTAAAAAAACCTTCCCTACAGTTTGCCTAACCTGCCCTAAACCCTCCCTACAGGGGCCCCAAACCTCCCCTACAGATGCCTATACCTGCCTACAGCCAGCCCTATCCCTGCCCTACACTCCCTATACCTGCCTACAGCCGGCCCTATACCTGCCCTAAAACCTGCCTACACCGCCCTATACCTGCCTTACAGCCGGCCCTATACCTGCCTACAGCCGGCCCCTATACCTGCCTATACAGCCTGCCCTATACCTGCCTATGGGGCCATATACCTGCCTATACCTGCATATAGGGCCATTATATCCGCCTATAATTGCCTATGGGGACATTAAACCGCCTATGTAATTTTATTGGTATCCATTTTATTTTAAAATTACCGGGTAGCCGCTGCATTTTCTACCCTAGGCTTATACTCGAGTCAATAAGTTTTCCCGTTTTTTGGGGCAAAAGTAGGTGCCTCGGCTTATACTCGGGTCGGCTTATACTCGAGTATATACGGTAGGTTATATTTTGATAGATCGGACTTTTTCAGGCACAGCGATACCAAATATGTGTAAATTTTTTATTAAATTTTTTTATGTGTAAAATGGCAAAATGGGGTTGATTTGAACTTTTAATATATATTTTTTATTTTATTTACACTTTTAAACATTTTTCTCTTTTTATTTTAACATTTATTCCCCCTAGGGTGCTTGACCACTAGGGGGTGCAATCATTTATACAGTACTACTACATTGTATAAACAATGCAATAGGGTGTACAAAGATGGCAGTTTCACTACTTTCTGCGTGGAGAAGCTTTCACAAGACTTGCAGCCGCCATGTAAACCAATTTGTGCCCAATGATCTCGTCGGTGCATGGCACCATGATCGCTGCGATGTAATAAGTTAAACAGCACTGAATGGAGCCGACACCATTCCATGCTGTTACAAGCAGTTGTTAGCTGCAATTAGCAGCCATTCCCCGCCGCCTGTGTAATGGGATCGCGCCGCTACAAAGCTCCTTACTGCGACTGGAATGTAAGTTTATGTCCAGTGTCGTTAAGGGGTTAAAGGGGTTGTCCAGTTTAAATAAACATGAAATAATAGAGCACTGGTGCCAAATAAAATAAAAAAATAAGCTTGTACTCACCTTCCTTCACTTATCATTCCGATGCTGGCTCTCCCCAGTCTTCTGTTTACACTCCGTTCTTTCCAAATGGGATGTCTCTACAGCAGTCGCTGATTGCTTGCAGAGGTCACATGCCACTCCCGAACATCCTTAATGATGAACAGCTCCAAACGATGATGTAAGCAGAGACACGTGACTGCTGCAGCCAATCAGCCACTGCAGCAGTGACATCCCATTTTAAAGAGAACTAATAACCTGCTAGTCATAAGCTAATTCAAATGCAACCATAATTGTCATTGTAATTTACCTTTTGTACAGCGATCCAGGTCTTTTTTCACTAGTAACAGATATGGAGGAGTCTCTGGATAAAATGTCATTACTATCAAATACAGCAGTTCTGTAAAACCACAAAGTGATAGCATCAAGGGCCACAATGTCTCTGTCCCCAGAATTTCACTAAAAGAGAAAAATGCGACAAATAAGTATAGAAGTAAGGTCAAAGGAAAGGTCAAAATCATTGTAAACTGATTTTGTGTCAAAAAAGCCGTTATCTTTGTTCATTTCTGCAGACCTCACCCACAAACAGACAGTAGCAAAATAGAATAGGTCCAGTACTGTAAGGATGTTAAAGGGGTTTTCTCACTACAATGATTAGTTTTAACATGTATGGACAGATAATTGAAGAGTATTTCTAAATAATTTGCTTTGTTGATTTTTCTCTGATCTGATTTTATCTCCTCTTAGAGCACACAAGTTTCTGGTTATGACCATCTCTTCCCCACCTTACCCTGCTCTTTCTTATCTCTCATTGCTCTAAGCTGCCGTTACTCACTCCGTCCATAGAGAGTCACCTCCTGCAGAGTCTTATCTTTAGTAATAGACTTTGAAAGCCTCACATTTAGTTAAGAACACATTTTAGAGCTCTGCAGTCTGATGTAATACATTTTATAAATCTCTTGCGCTCATTGTCAGTGCAACAGAAATTGCTAGGAGTAGCAGAGCTGATGACTCAATTACTGCTATAGACCTGTCAACAGTCTGAGCAGCATGGGTGATTCTAAAGCTGGCTGTGAAGAAATTGCATAAGATACTTTGAGATGCTTTTATTTCCCCAGGATTCCTTGTAAACATGAAACATTTTAAGCTAAAATTGCAGATTGCTGGAAAAAAAATTAGATTTTCACAGCCTAAAGCTAAAAAAATGTGTGAAACACCTGTGAGGTCAATATACTCACTACACCCCTGGATATATTCCTTAAAGGGGTTGTCTCACTACATTGATTTATCTTACCTCAGTCCTGTTTTCTTGGTTTCACTTTGATTTCAGAGGCATGTTTACTGGCTCTACTAGGCTGGGAGTAGAAAACCAGTCTGTAGCTATAGCAACCTGTCCTAGCAGCCTATCATGAAAGAGTAAACAGGTCTGTAGCTATAGCGACCTGAGGAGCTGATGCAGCACATACAAGAGGGAATATCTAGGAATATGTAGGATACTGTTATTGGACATATATTGCAAAGTGACTTGTTTTTGCAAGATCTTTAACATAAAAAGCAATGTTTCTAGTGAGACAACCTCTTTAACCCCTTAAGGACCCGGATTTTTTTTGTGGACATGTTTGTTTTTCCCTCCTCACCTTCCCAGAGCCATAACTTTTTTATTTTTTCACCTACCTAGATATATGAGGGCTTTTATTTTTCGGGATAAGATGTACTTTCTAATGATGTTATTCACTGTACTATAGAATATACTGGGAAACCGCAAAAAAATTCCAAGTGGCACAAATTGGAAAAAAACCGTATTTTCTCCATGTTTGAGGGTGTTTTGTTTTTTCGGCATTCAATCTTCAGTAAAAAAATTTAAATAAATTTTAATGGGGGTTAAACCCTGTATTCTGTATCATTTGATTCGCACCCGGGGCAATACCAAAAAACCTGTGGGGTTTTTTCCGTTATTTTTTTGGTACTTTTAAAAAAATTTCCCCAAAAAATTTTTCTATTTTTGAAATTTTCCCCGCGGAAACCCTTTTGTGCATCTGTATTGCAGGGAAAAAAGTTTTTAAAATTTTTGGGAAAAAATTACACTTTTTTTCCAAAAATTTTTCACGAAATTTTGATCCCAAAAACGTTTTTAAAAATTTTAACCCCTTAACGACCTTGGACGTATTCTTTACCCCCCAAGGTCTTTTGGGGGGTTTAATGACCCTGGACTATGCATACATCCTAGGATCACGCAAAATTCAAACCCATCCGCAGCGTCGGCCCCGCCCCCGAGATCGCCCCAGAGGGGGGGGGGGGGGTTAACCCCTTTTTTAAACCACGACCATCGAGCGAAAAAAAACTAAGGAGATGAGGAGGGGATCGTTCCCCCTTTGCGTCTCTGCCCTCCCACAGAAAAACTGCACGGTTCGCTCGATCCTTTCAGCTCCTGCCTTTTTTGACAGACGCACGGAGGGCATAAAATTTTTTTCCCGGGGTTGCCCTGTGACGTCACGATGCCCGGACGTGCCCCGTGGGCATGGCCCGGCATCGTGACGGACAGTTGTAAAAGGGAAAACCCGTACACAGAAAAGCGGGGGTTTTGCATTGATTCCTTTTGAATGGAGATCTAAAGTTTCTCTCTTTCCCAAACCCCCTATGGGGAAAAGTAAAAAAAAAATGTGAAAAAGAAAAAAAAATTAAAGAAAAAAAAACAGTAAAAAAACATTTTAAAACAAAAACACAAAAAAACAAAAAAAAAAACAGGGTCCCAACCGCCCTTTTCCCCTTTTTTTAAACGCCAATCCCCCCAAAAAAAGATCAAAAATTTAAATTAAAGTACCCGTATTTTGGTATCCCCGCGTGCGTAACAACCTGCCCTATAAACTGTCATTTTAAATTTACCCGTACGGTGAACGCCGAAAAAAAAAAAACAACAAAAAAGCAATCCCCAAAATTTAAAGATTTTTGTTCTTCCCGCAGCACAAAAAAGGGAAAAAAAGTGTTTCAAAAACTCCTAAAAACGCCAACGGTGTACCAATTTAAACATCCATTCATCCCCAAAAAAAAACTCCAAACAAAGCTCTGTAAAACGGAAAAATAAAAAATTTTATGGCTTTTCAAAAGATAGCGATGCAAAATATTCTTTTACACACTAAAAACACTTTCTTTTTTTTTTAAAATGCCCTTTAGATAAAAAAAAAATATTAAATTGGGTATCGCCATAATCGTTTTCGACCCACAGAGAAGCTAACTTATTAAAAAGATACTTTCACAGGAGCGCTGTTAAAAAAAAAAAAAAAAAACACTACAAAAAGGGATTGCCCGTATTTTCTTCACTCTGCCTTCCAAAAAAATTTCATTTAAAATGATCAAAAGTCTTGTCCCCCCCCAAAAAAAATTTCCAAAAAAACGCAACTCATCCCGCAAAAAACAAGCCTTTTATACAGCTCCCCTACACAAAAAATAAAAAAGTTATGGCCTCGGGGGGGGGGGGGGGGGGGGGGGGGGGGGGGGGGGGGGGGGGGGGGGGGGGGGGCGGGGGGGGCAAAGCCCCAAAAAAGTGTTTTTTCCCGTTTGAATAAAAGTATTTTTTTGTTTAAAAACAGTAAAAAAAAAGAAAATATACAAATTTTTGGGATTTCTGTAATTTGTATCGACCTGCTGAGTAAAGCTAGGCCCGTTTATATCTAACACAGGGTGACCCGCTATAAAAAATAAAAAAAAAAAAACACTACCCGGGTTGCTGTATTTTGTTTTAAAAAACCCCCACAAAAACCTTAAAAAAGGTGAACAAAGTGTTATATCACCCCATAAAGGTACCAATAAAAGCCTCAAATTTATCCCACAAAAAACAAGGCCCTAAAACAGCTCTGCACACAGCAAAAAAAAAAAGTTATGACTGTCAGAATAGGACACATAAAAAACGCAATTTTTTATAGACCTATTTCTATTGTGTAAAAGTAATAAAACATAAAAAGCTATATAAAATTTATACCTTTGGGCAATTGTACCGACCCCCATAGTAAAGTTATCACATCATTTACAACTGCACGGCGAACGCTGTAAAATTGAAGCCCAAAAAACAACGGGGGAAAACTGCTTTTTTTTCCCCCATTTTCATGGCCCAATGCTAAAAAAACGATGAACACCTGTGCACCCAAAATGCACAATACACCCCTATATGAATCCATGAGGGGTGTTGAATCTAAAAATGGGGCGACTTCTGGAAGATTTCACCTGTTTTTGATTCTTTGGTGCTTTGCAAATGTGACATGGCACCACCAAAATCTGCTTTCCAAAAGCCAAATAGCGCTCCCCCCTTGTACGCCCTGCCATGCGCCCAAACAGCAGTTACACCCACATGTAAGGTATTGCCGAACTTGGAAGAAATTGCTTAACAAAGTTTTGGGGTTCTTTTTTCCAGGATTCCTTGTAAATATGAAACATTTTAAGCTAAAATTGCAAATTATTGGAAATTTTTTTTTTAATTTTCACAGCCTAATGCTAAAAAAAAAAATGGGGAATCACCTGTGGGGTCGATATACTCACTACACACCTGTAAATTACTTTAAGAGGTGTAATATCCAATATGGGGTCTTTTTAGGGGTGTTTATTAAGTTTTAGCACCTTAGGGGCCTCTTCAAACCTGAAATGGGCGAAATAAAATTGCATTGAAAATGAGACCCAGAGCCCCATAGGTTGCTCCTCCTATTCTGGGGCTTATGGTTGAGCCAAATAATGCACTAGGGGCCACATATGAGATATTTCTAAAAACGGCAGACCGGGGGGAAATGAATTACATTGCATTTTACCTAGTCACATTTACCGTTTTTTCCAGGTGAATAATGGATAAATATTGAAAAATCTGAAAAAATAGTGAAATTTTGAAATTTCACCTCCACTTTGGCTTTAATTTCTGTGAAATACCTAAAGGGTTAACAAACTTCCTAAACACTGTTGTAAATTCTTTAAGGGGTCTAGTTTCTTAGAAGGTGTCATTTATGGGGGTATCTAACATGCAGGCCCCACAAAGCCACGTCAGAACTGGATGAACCCTAAAAAAATGTATATTGCAAATTTTCTTGAAAATGGTGAGAAATTACTACTAAATTTCTAACCCTCTAATGATATATAAAAAAAAGGACATTTCAAAAATTATGCCAACCTATAGTGGACATTGATAGATGCTAATTATAAAAATTTTGTGGTGAATAATTATCTGTCTTGCACGCAGAAATTTTGGAACTTTCAAAATCACAGATTTTTCTAATTATTCATGAAATTTTGATATTTTTCACAAAAAACAAGGCTTGTATGGATAAAAATTTTCTTACTAACTTAAAATAGGTAAAAGTGTCAAAAAGTTATTCTCACATAAAGTGACACATGCCAGATTTCAAAAATATGGCTGTGTCAGTAAGGCCAAAACTGGCTGGGTCCTTAAGGGGTTAAAGCACAATGTGTCACGAGAAAACAATCTCTGAATCACATGGAAGTGTCAAAAAGTTATTCTCACATAAAGTGACACATGTCAGATTTCAAAAACAGGGCTGTGTCAGGAAGGCCAAAACTGGCTGGGTCCTTAACGGGTTAAAGCAGTATGTGTGATTCTAAAGCTGCCTAAAGCTTTAATGTCTTAAGAACAAGACATATCTAGAAATTCTTAGAGAACAGGTTGACCATTACTGAGTAATGATTTCTAGCAATATGTAACATAGTAAAATAATTGAAATTCCCATATACTTACATTACTGTACATTAGGTCCCCATTTGAGAGCCAGCATTGCCAATACCTACTATGATATATGGCACTAGCAGTTCAAGAAACAAAGTGTCTGCAGGGCATCACCTGACGCATCATTCATAGAAATGTGCTTTTCTGAGTAGTCATCTGACCTTCAAGCAGTGCTTTATCAGGTACACGCCGGGTGCATCTTACAGTGGATAGAATAACATAGCACCAATTGAGCTTCGCCTGACCTGTCATCTTATGCTTTCTGTTAGCTTCTTATCCAGTGTATGCCCATAGGAGCAGAAGGTATGTCCAACGGGCACTGGTTGAACATGCAGTGGATGTAATAATGCATTGCACACTTGTTTTTTTTCCATTATAGTTACTGCAAATTGGGTAATATCAGGTATTGTGCAGATAGGCATAACCCATTATGTGTGTTCCACTTTTTTCATATTATATTTGTAACTAAATCTTACCCAAGTCCAACAAGTTGGCCAAAGAGCTTGCCTCCAGTTGCAAAGAATGGGGCTGAAGTGTTGGTGAACCCTCGAAGCTTACTGGGAGCAATTTCTCCAAGATACTGAATATAGATGTTAACTGCCAAACCTGCAATAAATTAAAAAAAAAACTGATGTATCTGTAGAATGACAGTTCTGTGGTTAATTGTTTATACACCATCTTTTCACTAGCCTTGGGAACAAAAGTGTGCCTAAAGAGGGCATTCGCTACATCTAGAGGAAAGGTGAGACTATGGAAGTCTCTGCCTGACAAAGTTGTCTTGGTCACAGTTATAGAAGATGTTTAAATAAGACTTCATGTCTTTCTAGATCGTGATAATAATACAAGTTAGGCTGGGTGAACACCGTGTTATGCTCTACATCTGTGGTCTTGTGGGATAGTGGGCCAGCCTCACTGTGTTTTCCAAGTAAAATCCCATGCATGACAATTGTGAAATGTTTCTTTGTATTTTACTGTTTGGCCACAAGATGTCGCTATGTCCAGTTTCCAGTATATGCAAATGAGGGACATGGTATAAGACTGGCACATGGCAGCAGCCATTTTAGAGAAGCTGCTGAGACTCAGAGGAGAATAGACAGACAGAAACTAAGCTATAAAGAACCCAGGATTCAGAGTTGTTCCAGAGACAGCAGAGAGCCTGACTGTCTATACAGATGCCATCACAGAGAGAGAGAGAGAGAGAACTCCTGGACAAGAATGACAAGCTGCCAAGATAGAGAGGACTGTCTGCAGCCGGATCATCCACTTCATCCACAAGGATCTGCACCTGAAGACAGGAATTGCCGGCCATCTTTAAGGTACCTCAGCGGATGCGTGCACGCCAACGAGCTCAGAACTGTGAGAAGGCCTGCTACTAGTTTAGGTTCAGTTACAGGCCAAAGGAGGGGTTTCCCAAATACATCCCCCTGTAAGGAAATTGGAGAGTTTGATATCACACCGTTAGCTACTTGAACCGGTTCATCTGTGAGGGAAAGTTTGTGTCCCATGTGTGTTTTGAAGGGAAGTGGGTAAATCCATTTAAGCTGTGTAAGCTGCTGTGCTGCACCACGAGCCCCTGCAACTGCCTCCACACACGATCGCTCCTGTTGGTGCTTACGGTATTAAAAAGGTAAGGGGTTATCGGCTTTTCCGGTTAAGTAAAGTTACCAGGCATCCAGAGAATACACTTCTGGCGGTGCGATGTGCAGCACAGGGGCCCAGGATACGTATTTGTAAATTTGTGTTTGGGGGATCTGTTCCCCATCTTGTTTCAGAAAATTCACTAAAACAAACCGCGGTTGAGCTTGGAGTCGTGTTCTTTGTCCGTGACTTCGCTGTATTCCGGTAAACCTGCCCTCGGTACTTGGCTTACAACTTGGCGTAGTCGTTGCAGGATACAGCGATCATTATGGACGGAGCTGCGGCGGGAGATCTTCCCCCGGCGTCAATGGCGCCGGCCCAGAGCCAAGCTCAGGGTGTCCCTACAGTACCCGCCCAAGTGAGTTATGTCCCTTTAGGGCCACTATTGCAATCCCTCCCCAAATTTGACGGGAAAAACATTACATTGCAGGACTGGACAGAAAGGGTGCGTAGCGCAGTTAAAATATGTAACTTAGCTACGGAACTGGGGGCAGAGATAGCCCTGGGGGCCTTGGAGGGGGACGTTAGGAGGACAGTAATGGTGCGACCCGAGTCTGAAAGGGACATGCTGGAGAAAATATTCTCGCTCTTGGAAGGGGCCCAAGGCGGGGGTACCAAAGTGGTGCACCTGCGAATTACTCTTCAACCCGGGCCCCAAAGAGAGGGTGAGACCCTCATGCAGTACTCTAATGCCCTACAGGAAACATTGAATGAGATAAGGCGTCAAGACCCAGCGGCTATGGGGGCCTTCCTTGAAGTAGATAAGCTACTAAGAGACCAGTTCATTGTGGGACTGTACAATAAATCCTTACGGGACAAATTGCAGGAGATGAACTGAATGATGGCTGACCTGACACTTTACAGTGTCTACTTAGCTGCTGTAGAAAGGGAAGAGGAACCCATGCCCCTAATGGTAAAGGCTGTGAGTAGTGCCCAAGCGAGCAGAGAACAGGGGGACGCAGAGTCTTTTAACAGATGTGGTCCAGGCTTTACGAGCAGAATTGAGAGAACTTCGGCTTGAGGTGTCCCAGATGAAGGCAGAATGGCCACAAGCTCCAGAAGTGACTTCAGCTTCACGCAGAACCCCTTTCAGAACAGCTCCACAGCGGGGTCCTGCCGCAAGAGGTCCACCAGGTGTGCAGAGGTCTAGGGGGCCCCTCTGCTGGGCTTGTCAACAGTATGGCCACATCACCAGAGAGTGTCGCGAACTGAAGGGCAGAGCCAGGGTTAAACTACCAACCGCCGCAGTAAACTGGGCGTCCTGTGGCGGGGCAACAGAAACCAAAGGGCCCCTGCGGGAGGAGTACGATCTTTACGCCAGTAGTCCTGTTATGGAAGCAGAGCTAGAAGGCAGAAAGGTGCACTCTCTAGTTGATACTGGGTCAGAGTGTACCCTGATGCCCTTGGAGTTCTTTAAACATGTTTATTGATATTGACATGTACAGATATGAAAATCAATATAATCAAAAGAGTAGATTCACAACGGTTACACAAAGGATGGTAGAACTATTCGATTTTCATCGGGTAGAAATCAGTACATGTTCAGATGAGCTGAGAACAGTAAAAAGAAAACATTAAACAACTAACCGGGGTTTAAATATTTTTTGAGCAAATATTGGAAAAAAAGAAAAAATTAAATCAAAAATTAAAAGGTTTTTATTAAAACCTTCAGGGGTAATCCCTGGGGGGGGAAAACCCAAGTACCCCCATAGAAACCCTTTTTTGTGAGAGAAAAAAAGGGGGATCAATAAACCCCTTAGTTCACAGGGGGCAGCAAAAAATTTATACTCGGAAAAACCCCCGTAATAAAAGGGGCCTTTAAAGGGTTTTTCCAGTGATATCTAAAAGTTTGTTCTACCCAAATTTTAAAAATGTAAAAAGGGAAACTGTTTTAAAGGGGCGGAAATTTTCAGAAAAAATGTATATCAAAGGGAGGGCAAAATTCGGGGGAAAAGCTGTAAATGCCCCAAATTTACTTCCTGAATAAGGGGCCAATCGCCCCAAATTTTTTAATTTTTTGGGAAAACCCCCCCACCAAAAACATGAAGAAATTTTTTCCTTGCATCCCGCAATCTTTTCCAAAAAATTTTTGGGAAGACCCCGGGGAAAACATATAGGTTTGTCTGGTAGGTGGTAAGTACCACCAAGTTGAATCTTGGGGCGGTTTTTTGATGTTTTGGGCACATTTGGGAAAACCCTTGGGGGGTTAGAGTGTCCCGGGTTTCCCAATTGCTTTTTGGGAAAAGGTCGGTTTGGGTTTTTCCCTCCCCTTTTTGGTCAGGGTTTAGAAAATTTTTTACCGGGGAGGGTCTTCCCCCATAAAGAATCGTGTTATAAAGCAAGGAGAACCCTTTTTAAAAACCTTTTTTTTTAAATTAAAGTTGGGGAAAATCTGAGAAAAAGGGTTTTTTCGGGGGGGGGGCCCAAACGAAAAGATTGTATCCCCTGCTAAGTTGGAGATACTGAAAAACATTGGGGTAGGGAGATTGAAAATTTTCCCAAAGGTCTTAAAAGGTTTTTAGTCCGGTCATCATAAAAATTCTCAATTTGGAATATTATATTTTTAAATTAACTCCAGCAATGAAAGGGCCCAAGGGTTTGGAAATTTCCCAAAACAACGAAAGGGAAAAATAGGAGGGGGAGGGTTCCTTTTGTATATAAATCCAATTTTTTGGGAAAACTCCCTATAAAACCCATGTTTTGGGAAAGAGATCATTTAAAAGATCTTAATAAAAGCAGTTGGGGGGGGGTTCACCTACGTTTTGGGAAGACCATCAAAAGGAGTTTTTACGGGATTGGGAGTGAAAGGGGTGGTTTCAATATGGCCCAAAAACGATTATCTTAAGATTGGTGAAAACAGATAAAAGGCCTGCCCCAAAGGAAAAATTTGGGTTTGATTTGGGTAGGCACCCAAAATTAGGAACACTGGGGGCCCCTTTTTTTAAATGACTAAAGAAATTGGGCAACCCCTTTCTTAATTCTGGGCCGGCGGCCTTTCCCAAAAATGAATTTTGCAAGAAAATTTTTTGAAATTTATTGAATCTTTAGGGGAGGGAAGTAAATAGGGGATACCCCTGGAAAAACAAAAAATAAAATTTGGGAAAGGGCAAAGACATCTTCAAAAACATTAATTCTGGCGGGTCCATGAAAATTTTGAGAGGAAGTAAACTTTTTGTTTTTCCAAGTCAAATAAACTGTAAAAAGGGTTTTAAATTACATTAATAGTTAGAAGGGGGGGTGGGGGGAAAGAGCCCTTTAAAAATGCCTAAATAGTCAACTTTGCCCCCCCCTTGCCCAAAATTAAACCCAAGGGGATCCTATTTTTGTTTTTTGGGAGCTGCCCCAATTGGGGCACTGGAAACAAAACAGATTTAGATCAAATTTTAAATTTATAAAAGGGGGAAGGGGAGGAAAAAAAAAGATTTAAAGAAGTTTAAAAATTTTTTTAAATTGGGAAGGGAAAGGGGGTGGGTTGATTATAAGATCACATCACAACTATAAGTTTATTTTATGTTGAAACATTTTTTAAAATTTCGCTACCCTGATTTTGGGGGTTGGGGCTCTAATATGTTCAGCTAGGGGCTCCAGGCAAAACACAAAAAACGGGGGGAAAGGGGGGCACCCCCGAGGGCGTGCCATTTGAAATATCGAAAGGGAAGAAAAAAAACCGGAGTGGGGGTTTTGGGCTAAAGGGGGCTTTTGGGAGTAGGGGAAAATTATACATCAAGAAAAAAACCCCTGACAACCCAAATTTAAATTAAAGGGAACAGAGGAAATTGAAAACCCCCATTTAAAACCCTATCAAAGGCTTTTTTTTTCATCGAGGGACAAAAAAGCCAACCTGAAAAGGGAAAAAACCCCAGCAATCTGGTAAAAATTAATCTAATGGGGGGGGGGCCGGGGGGCCCCTGGAAAGCGTCTCTAGCCTGCCCCCCTGGAATGGGCCCATTTTCGGGGATAAAATGAATTAAGGGGGTTTGGAAAAAAGGGCTTTGCGTAAAATTTTAATATCGGGAATTTTATAAAAGGGAAATGGGGTTAAAATTTTTAGATGGTTGATCTGGGATTTTTCCCGGGTTTTTGGGATTGTAGTTATAAATTGCCCCCGGGGCCTTTTAAATGGTTGTTTTTTTAAAACTTTCTCTTTAACAAATTTGTTGTTAAATTTTGAAAAAAGAAGGTCTGAGAAGGGGTTGGGTTGGTACCCCTTTAAAAAGGCCCTCAGGACCGGGGGCTTTGTTTGTTTTATTTTTACCGTATTCCCTTTCGGGAAATTTTCGCTAGTGAAAAGGGACTATTAAATTTTTTCGCTAGTCGGGGGAAACTAGTTTTAGGGGAGATTAACGAATTTAAGAAATGATTAATGTGTTTTCCCAGAGGGGGGGGAAGGAGATGTTCGCTCTCGGGTGGGTTTATGAGTTTTAGATTTATGTCAGGGGAAGAATTTGAAATGCTATTGGATTTATTTTTTTCCCCAAATTTTGGGTGAAGAGAGGTATGATTCTTTTTTTTGGCGTAAAACCTGTTTTCCCAACTGGGTTCGCCAACTTTTATGTTTGGCCTGTTTTCCTTGGTAGATAGAATTGCCAATTTCTTTTTGGCCGGGTTTAACTATTTTGTGTTTGATACATTGTTCTTTTAATTTTTTCCCAAAAATTTATTTAGGGAGTTTTTGTTTTTGAGGGAGGGATCAATTTTTTAAATGCTTTGTCTTGTTTCCAATATCAACAATAATTTCACAGAGGGCTTGTTTGGGGGTTTTTCCTCTTTTTCTCATCTTCTCCTTGGTTTAAATACTCCCCTCTAAAAAAGGTTTTAAAGGGGCACACCACGGGGAAGCTACTAGGGGGGGGGACAGAAAGAAAATTTATTTTGAAAAAAATGTTTAATCCCCAAAAGCAATATATGGGGCTGGTCTCCTGTTTTTTAAGAAAAAATTTTTGGGGACCCGCCAAAAGAAAATTTTTGGGGGGGGATGGGAAATTTTGGGATTCTAGGCCATTTTCAACAGGGGAAAATTGGCCGGACCATGTGATATACCCAATATCTGATGATAAGGGGGCTCTTTAAGAATATTTTTTATTAGTAAAAGAAGTCGTTCCCTAGAGTTAAAATTTTTAGGGGGCAGAAAAGAATGTATAATCCCCTTTTCCGGTTTTTTAAATACCCCAGGGGTCTAAAGGGGTTTTCCCTAAAAAAAATAAATTGAAGTTCATTGCAAGTTTAGTTCTTTAAAGCCGGGAACCAAACCCAAAATTTAAAAACCCACAAAAAAACGAATTAAAATCTCCTCCAAGGATAAACCACCCCCTTTAATTTATTTCCCTTTTGGGTAACAACTTTTTTAAATGAAGGAAATTTTGTTTTCTCTTTTGGAGCAAAAAATTGATGTGAGTGTAAAAGGGTTTTGGAGTTAATTATGCAGACAATAATAACAAAACAACCTTCTGGGTCAGTAAAGATTGTAAAAGAAGAATAAAATTTGGAATTCTTTATTAAATTGCTACACCAAACTCTTTTTTAAGGGGGGAGTGATCTTGGAAAAAGTAAGGGAAATTTTTTTTTTTTCAATCTATTATTGATCTTTAGAAGTGAGATGTGTTTTTTGCAAGCAAATAAACCCGGGTTGTTGGGTTTAAGTACCCTCTCTCCAAAGCAAAGAGCGTTTGAAGGGGGAAATTTAAAACCTTAACATTATTTTGTAAGAAGTTTAATAAACATGGGGAAGTAGGGAAGGGACGGGTGAGGGGTACGTGCCCTTGTTTTGTAAAATAAACACCTGAAAAAAAGAGGGGGTTTCAAACCCAAGTAAAGGGGTAGAATTTAACCCCATTATGAACAAAAAAAACCAAAAAGAAGCATCGCAAAAAAAAAGTCCCTTTCAAAAAACTAAATTAAATTTCCCAAAAAAGGGAAAAAAAAAAGTGGGCAAAGTCCTTTCCCCTTTAAACCCAAAAAGGGGAAAGGAAAAAGATTTAGAAAAAAAGAAAAATAATAATTCTAAATGAGTGAAGCATGAGAGGGTTTTCCCCCAGGAAACTCCCATGGGTTTTGAAAAACCAAAAGGGAAAACTAAGGGCAATTCATCCAAAGATCTTGGTCTACTGTGGAAGGTTTTTTTCGGTCGCCCCAAGGGGGGGGATCATCTTTTGGATTGGGTGCTTCTTAGGAAGGGGTTGGGTTCTTTTAGGAGAGGGCAAAAATTTTTCCCGGGTTTTTTAAAATAGGAGCAGGCCTTTCTGGGGGAAACTACAAAATAAAAGGGGGACCATCCTAACAACGATAAGCTTGAACTGGAAAAACCCCCTCTGTAGTGAATATCTCTTTCCCCTAGAACTTGGTGTTTGGCGGAAAATCCCGTCTTTTTGGGGCCCTGGGGAGCTGCTGAAAGGGCAGGGGAAAAAGGAAATTTTTTGGGGGCGTTCTGGTAATTTAACGCTTTTTTGGAAGCTCTTTAAGAAGTTTTTTTTTTGTTTGTTTAAAAAGGATCCGGCATAAATGTCCCTCGGGGGGCCTTGCTGTGGTAGATTTTTCGGGTTTTTGGGTTTCCCAAAGTATCC
Organism: Phyllomedusa bahiana; assembly: GCA_025379985.1. Classification (NCBI taxonomy): domain Eukaryota; kingdom Metazoa; phylum Chordata; class Amphibia; order Anura; family Hylidae; genus Phyllomedusa; species Phyllomedusa bahiana. The sequence goes on along the minus strand of JAODAL010006304.1, from coordinate 89,370 downwards.
CGGGTTTTTTGAACTCCTTTTGATTTTCAACCCGGGAGTTTCTAAAGCCACCCCAAAGGGCTGTTAGGGGAAGTATTTAGGGGGGGTCAGGGGGAACAAAACCTGGGTGGGCCCGGACTTGAAATTGTTGGGGGCCGGGGACCTATCTTCTAGGGTTTAGACTTTTTCCCGAAAAAACGCTGGGGCCCCCTTCTTCCCGTACAATATTTTGGGGTCGATTAAGGCAAATTTTGAGAGGCAGCAAACTCGACATCTTAGTCTAACTTTCTCAGTTCGTGTGCAAGAAATGAAAAAAACTTGGGCTCAATTCTCCCATATTTTTCTTCAGGGCCCGATTGTATAGAAAAAAAGCGGGAAAAATGGAAGGGGAAAAGATTGATGGAAACGAAAAGCAAAAGGTGAGGGGGTTGGGGAGTCCAAAGGGTTTTCCGCTGATCTAAAGGGCCAAATGAATTTTGCTCTTGAAGGAAAAGGGGTTTGGGGGAGGAGGGGGGGGGGAAATTGGCCCCCTTCTGGGGGAAAGGGGATCGGGGCTGTGATGAAGGGAAAAAAAGAATTCCGGCAATTTTTTTGGCTTAGTCTTTTGGAAATTTTTTTTTGTAAGTGCCTCCCATTTTGGGAAAGGGGAGATTTGAAAGACGCGACAGGGCTGAGAAAAAAGTTGGAAAATTAAGGTTAAAAAAGCTGTAAAATTTTGAAGGAGGGGTTTTTTTTGTTGTTGGTTTTTTTTTTCCCCCTGTTTCTCCTTAATTTTTTCGGGTAGTGATTTGTTTGAAACCCGCTTCTAAATAAACAGCAGAAAAAAGGATAAATTCTGGCCGGGGCTATTGTAAACCCGTCTCTACATGGCCGGTAAAGTCTTAGAGGGAGTTTTAGGAGGCCCCGTGGGGTGGGTTCAAGGCCCCGTTTCACTGAATAAAAAGGGGCTTACATCAGGAAAATGTATCGAGGGTGCAGAGAAAGCCCAAAAATAGACCCAGGCTTTGTTTGGGGAGACTTTAGATATAAAACTGCCCGCCGGAATTTGCAGAAAAATCCCGAAAAGGGGGAGGGTGGGACACTTCGGTTTAAAAATGACACTGGCAAGAACTGGTGATTGAATAGCTCAACCCAAAATGGAATTTTGATTTCCCCCTTGGGTTCCCCAAAAAGTAGCAGAGTCCCCGTGCACCCGAAACAGCAAGTTTCTTAAAATTAGGAGGGGGTAGGAGGGTGAGAGAAAAATTATAATAGTCTCAGACCCGAGATTGTGAAAGGGTGAAAAGGTGATATTGCAGGCCCTGACCCCAGCAGGAAAGTTTCTGGTAATTGGGGGAATTTCTGGGCAAATGCAGGGTTTAAAAACTGAGCACAGCACTGCTTTATTGGGAAAAGCTTACTCCCAAATGGGTTTCCTTTAAACCCGTGCTTTCCCCAAAAAGTAGCATGAGTCCAGTGGGACTGAAACCCGAATTTCTTACATCAGGGAAACTGTATGGGGCTGCAGAGAAAGGGTTAAAATAGCTCAGACTGAGGAAATTTTGAGGGCGGGCAGGGGGGATATTGCAGCCAAAACTCAGCAGGAAAAATTTTGGTAATGGAGGGAAGTTGGGCACTGCAGGGTTACACTTTACACTTTAGGGACAGGGACTGCTGAAATTGGAATTGCCCCCTAAAAGTCTTTGAGCCCAGTGCTTTCCCCAAAGGGTGGCAGATAAAAAATTTAAAATAAAGGCCCCCGGACATGTTGGCTGAGGGAGCTTTGGGAGGCCCGTTTTCAGTGAGGCCCAGCAGCAGCCCTGGAAAGGGTAGCTGTTTTTTAAGGGCCCAAACCTTAGTAGATGTGAGAGGTTCCCAAGGGGGTTATTTTGCTTCAGCCCCCAGGGGCCCTTGGGAAGGGGTTTCGGGACCCCCGTTTTCACAGGGGTAGCAAAATCTGATGTTCCTGGCCTCAAAATGGTTGCTTTTTTTAGTTACAGGAAGGTTGTAAAGGGGTTTTATTTGGGCTGCAGAAAAGGAGCTGTAGATGGGAGCTCACCAGGCACAGGTCTGCTCACATCCTTGGTCAGGCCACGCCCCCGCCCTTGGAGTTCTTTGAGAGACACTTCAGGCACATGATGGAGCCAGAAGATGGCAGCGTCATTAGGCTGACGGCAGCCAACAATGGTGAGCTGGATGTACAAGGGATAGTTTGGATGCAGGTCCGACTGTCTGGATAAGACATTGGCAAGAAGGGAGTTGTGCTGGTGGATCACCCATCTAAGAGGGGGGGGTGGATGTGATCCTGGGCATGAACGTGCTTCGAGACCTGGATCACGACCTCTATGCCAAAGAGGGGCCAAAATATTTTCAAGGGGGGGCCACCACGCACCGGCCCACTCAGAAGGTCCTATGACAGATGGTGAGGAGCTGCAGTCTGCAGAAGAGCCCCACATCCGGTCGAACCATTGGGCATGTGAAGGTGTCAGCGAAAGCCCTGATCAAGATCCCGCCACGACACGAAAAAAATATTGATGCTGCCCGGGGGGAACCAGACGGAGTTGAATGGGCCCGGAAGTTTTAGTTTAACCCGTCTCACAGGGAAAAGTCACAGAAACCCATACTGGTAGCTTGGGCCCTTGCCACTCTGGAGAGGGGATGTGAGATGCCTCAACGTCATGGACAGCGAGTTGATCATTCCTGCGAATACCCTACTAGTCGAAGTCCATGTTCCTAGAGAAGATGTCTCCCGGCGAGAGGATGTCACGCTATGGCCCGACAAGAGGTCGGCCTGGACCTATGCAGTGGGCCGTCCAGAAGGGCGAGCCTCGACGGCGGAATGGAATGGCCCAGTGATTATGGCTCAAATGGGAATTGACCGCAGGACCCTGACTCCAGGGCCAACAACAGCTACTGGAAGATACCCTCTGTGAATTCCCGGAGGCGTTCTCGAGACATGATGAAGACTTCGGGTGTGCTTCTACCTTCGAGCATGAAATCCCCACAGGCGATGCCCCGCCATCAGAGTACGGTAACGACAAATCCCCCCCAAAAAGTTCCAGGGAAATGAAGACATGGTGGCCAGCATGCTGGAGAAATGGGTGATTCAAGAGAGTCAAAGTCCTGAGCCGCCCTGTCGTTTTGGTGCGAAAAAAAAATGGCAGTCTCAGGTTCTGCGTAGACTACAGGAAGCCCAGACCATTCGTGACGCCTATCCTCTCCCGCGGATTGAAGAGTCGCTGTCCGCTCTAGGCCATGCAAAGTTCTTTTCAACCCTCGATCTAGCCAGCGGATACTGGCAGGTACCAGTGGCTGAGAAGGATCCGGCAACGACAGCCTACATTCTGCCTCTGGGAGACTACAAGTACAATCGGATGCCGTTCGGGCATCCCAATGCCCCAGGGACAGTCCAGCAGCTAATGGAGCATTGTCTGGGGGATCTTAACTTCGAGTCAGTGCTGATCTAACTGGACGATGTAGTGGTGTTCGGGAATTCGTTTGATGACCATCTTATGAAACTGCGACTACGAGATTATGGGCTTAAGATCAAGCCAAAGAAATGCCAGCTCTTCCAGCAGCGAATAGAGTACTTGGGGGCATGTGTCACTTCGGAAGGGTACAGCGGCCCCAGTAAGGTAGAAGCAGTCCAAAAATGGCCTCGGGCCGTGTACACTACAAGAGGTGGGGCATTCCTTGGACGGGCCCGGGTATTCCCGAAGGTTTTTATACCCCGTTTCGCTCATCTGACAGGCCCCTTAAATGAGCTACTTAGGGATACGGCTGGAGGCCCAAAGAATCGCACTATTGAGTGGGGACCTCGGCAGCAAGAGGCTTTTGAAGCGGTGAAAGAGGCACTGACCAGTGCTCCAATTCTGGCCTATGCGTGGTTCGACACCCCCTTCTGCTGTATACTGATGGTAGTCTACATGGGTTGGGGCTGTGCTGTCCCATCTCCACGATGGGTGAGAGAGAGTGATTGCCTATGCCAGTCGGTCCTTGTGGGAGTCGGAGCGCAATCCTGACAATTATAGCTCCTTTAAGTTGGAACTGTTGGCCCTGGTGTGGGCCATGACTGAAAGGTTCGCAGATTACCTGCCAGGTGCAGAGGTGATTGTCATGACCGACAACAACCCATTGGTGCATTTGGAGAATGCTAAGCTTGGAGCCCTCGAGCAAAGATGGGTGGCACGACTCTCAAAATACCAATTCCGCATTAAGTTCCGGTCAGGGAGGAAAATGGGAATGCCGATGCCCTCTCGGGTCCCATTTCAGACTCCCATCCCGCAGCATTGATGGGGAAATTAGAGGACACTGAAATGCCCGACTCTAGCCAGTTCCCGGCGTTCCAAGACGTGACACACTCAAGTGGGGTGGCGTCTGGGATGCCGATGGTGTTGGGAAATATAGTGTCTGATTGGCAGAGGGTCCAGGATGGTTGCCCAAATTTACAGAAAGTGAAAGGGTGGGTCCGGTCTCAGGTCCGGCCCCGACTAGAGAAGCAGGCCCAGCTGACTCAGGAGGGGCAAAAGCTGTTGAGGCAGTGGGATAAGCTGAGTGTTTCCCAGGGTCTCCTGTGCCGGACCATCTACTTACAATCAGAGTTGCAGCACCAACAGCAGATTGTTATCCCATTGTCATTTGGACAAGGAGGCTGCTTTCGGGAAGCCATGAGAGAGGCGCCCATTTTGGGATTTGACAAAACCTATAAATGGCTTCAACGACTGGTGTACTGCCCTGACTTGTTAAGCATGGTGTCTGAAGCTTGCCTCAAGTGTCGTACCTGTGGTAAGAGCACTGAACAGCGAGCTCCCGTTCAGACCATCCGGACATCTGCGCCCCTAGAGCTCTTGATAATTGACTATGTGTAGATTGGGTACTCTGCCTATGGGCATTCATACTGTTTGGGTTTCATAAGGATCATTTCACTAAGTATTGCCGTGGCTGTACCCACTAGGAATCAGACTGCAGAGTCTGCTGCTGAGGCGGTCTGTAAGCACTTTATACAGGTGTTTGGGTGTCCACAAAGGATACATTCCGACCAAGGGGCATGTATCCAAGGGGCTATAATGAGCGAACTGTACCAGTTGTAAGGTATTGAGCGTTCCCGTACTACTCCGTATCATCCGCAGGGGAACGGAGCTTGTGAGGGGTTTTAAACCCGCACCTTATCCAGATGCTGCGGACTTTAGAGGACAGCCAGAAGGCTAGGTGGCCTGAGTACCTGCCTGAGCTGATGTGGGCCTATAACAATAGGGTGTACAGTACCACAGGTTACTCCCCACACATGCTGATGTTTGGAAGACCGGGTCGAGAGATTGAGGATCTTCACATGCCCAGTCCTACAGAATCACCATGACCAGTACCACGGCCTGGGCCCAGGAACACCGCCGCCAACTGCGGACGGTGCACAAGGTTGTAGGAGAGCGTCTGAAACAAGTGGTGCATCCTAACCCGAGGCCCATGCAGAGAGACAGTTTTGCCCCAGGTGTTCGGGTCATGGTCAGGGCTAAGAGGCCATCTGGGAAGTTGGATGGGAGGTGGTCCCATATGTGGTCAAGAGAAGGGTGGACCCTGCCATCCCAGTCTACGAGGTAGAGCCAATAGGGACAGGGGGCCCATCACGAAATCTACACAGAAATATGTTAAGGCGCTGTGATTTTTAAGTGCCCGAAACTACGCCCGAAGTACCTACCCCTGTCCAGCAGCCTCCCTTAGTTGAAGAATGGTGGGCTGTCCCATTGCCGGTGTCAACTGAGATTCCAGCTGTGACAATCTTGCCACCCAGGGAGAAGTGGAGCAGCCAACAACTCCTTCCCAGGGGGTGTGCCTGAAGCCCCTGGGGCCTATAGCCCCATGTAGGACGCCCAGATCCAAAGTGGTGTACCCTCCCCCCCGCTATGCGCAAGACGGGGGTGGTGGGGGAGGGTTCTCGAGGACGCCAACTTCTAGTGGGGTGGTATGTGGGATAGTGGGCCAGCCCCACTGTGTTTCCAGTAAAATCCCCTGCTGACAATTGTGAAATGTTTCTTTGTATTTTACTGTTTGCCCACAAGATTGTCGCTATGTCTAGTTTCCCGTATATGCAAATGAGGGGAACATGGTATAAGACTGGCACATGGCAGCAGCCAAATTTAGAGAAGCTGCTGGAGGGCTCAGAGGGAACAGACAGAGACAGAAACTAAGCTATAAAGAACCCCGGAATTCAGAGTTGTTCCCGAGACAGCGGAGAGCCTGACTGTCTATATGACGCCATCACAGAGAGAGAGAGAGAACTCCTGGACAAGAAGGACAAGTGCCAAGATAGAGAGGGACTGTCTGCAGCCAGATCATCCACTTCATCCACAAGGAAACTGCACTGAGGACAGGAATTGCCCGGCCCTCTTTAAGGGACCTCAGCGGATGCATGCACGTCAACGAGCTCAGACTGTGGAAGGGCCTGCTATTAGTTTAAATAGTTTAGGTTCAGTTACAGGCCAAAGTAGGGTTTCCCAAATACATCCTCCTGTATAGGACTTGGAGAGTTTGATATCACACCGTTAGCTACTTGAACCGGTTCATCTGTGAGGGAAAGTTTGTGTCGCATGTGTGTTTGGGAGGGAAGTGGGTAAATCCATTTAAGCTGTGTAAGCTGCTGTGCTGCACCACGAGCCCCTTCAACTGCCTCCACACACGATTGTTCCCGTTGGTGCTTACGGTATTAAGAAGGTAAGGGGTTATCGGCCTTTCTGAACCCCACAGATAGGTAAAGTTACCAGGCATCCAGAGAATACACTTCTGGCGGCGCGCTGTGCAGCACAGGGGCCCAGGATACATATTTGTAAATTTGTGTTTGGGGGACCTGTTCACCATCTTGTTTCAGAAAATTCAGTAAAACAACCCGCTGTTGAGCTTGTGTTGGAGTCGTGTTCTTTGTCCGTGACTTCGCTGTATTCCGGTAAACCTGCCCTCGGTACTCGGCTTACAGTCTCTATAGAGGTACTTTTAAAAAAAAAGATGCCACAACGGATAACACAACATAGCCCCCATTGAAATCAGTATTGCAAACATACTCCTATTTGAACTACGTTTGCTCGTTTTACTAATCGTACAAGTTTTCTGTGTGGGCAAGAAACAAGTAAACCAGCTGAATATAAAAGCATTAAAAATGTTATATTCTTCTTTATTGTATCAAGCTTAAAAATCCATGTCACGTTACAGCAAACACAATACACCACTATTAACAGGGTGTGGTGTGTCTGTTAATGCCTTCTGTGCAGGACACAAAACCATTGTCTACACACTTTTGCACTCCATGCATAAAGTGTATACTGCCAGAATATAGAGCAAACATAGTCCAAATAGGACTTTGTTTGCTCTATTTCTATGGGGCTATGGCTGCTATATCGCGGTATTCATCAGTATAATGCAGTGTGAACCCAACCTTATGGTTACCCAACCTTATTGGAAATAGGTTTTTGATCCAAGGCTTTTATTATGTAATGATTAACTAGGACTTGTACAAAGAAGAAATATTCAGATACAATTATAATACGATTTTTTAGATAACTGGCTAATTAGAAAGGGTTATGGAAAGCATTATGACTATCATGGTGACCCATGTTTTGCTTACCAATTTACAGATGTGGGACCCCTTGGCTCAACATACCTAATGTGAATCCATAGAGAAACCGTCCGACAAAAATCAGTTCATATATTCCTCCAACCTTGCTGAGGCCGAGACACAAAGAGGCTGTTATACCCAAAAGGTTGCTGAATATGTGAGACCGTCTCCTAAAGTTAAAAAAGAGGATCTTGTAAGGCATCACACTGTCACATGTTTGCTCATGATAGAGGTTGGGACTGCATCAGCTGTATGCAGCTAGAAATGTACATATTTAATACTTATTAAAATACTGTGTATACTGTATGAAAAAAGCACCAGAAAAACTAAGCTGCTGGTGCCCAATTTAATACGTTTTTAGGACTGTACTCAGTATCGGACTGGGGTGTCTAGGGCCCACAGGTGGAGTTGGTTCTAGGGTCCAATAGTTGAGCAGTTTCTGGGGCCACCGGTGGAGTTTATGTTAGGGTCCCACCCTACAGCTACTGTAAATGACTGTACATGCCTCCTATATTCTGTATCTTACTTTTTGCCTCTCTTTCTCTGCCTCTCCTGAGGATGCATATAAAGTTAAAATAACAACTTCAGGTCTGCCATGTTGAGGGGCCCACCATAGGTTTCCCTCATTGCCCTGTTGGCCAGTCCGATCCTGACTGTACTGATTAGTCTCTTAATACATCTTAAAGGGATTGTCCAGTTCCTATAAAAGTAACTTATGCTAATTTTCCTTCTCACCTCTGTTCCAGCGCTGTGTCTCTCCAGGTTTCTGCTCTCCAGATTGGATGCAGCAGTTCCATGCCACTCATGTACATCACTGTTTGGAAGCAAACAGTTCCAAAACTGATGTAAGCAGAGCAACGTTACCACTGCTGCTCATCAGGGGACTGCAGCTGTGATGTTTCTTTGGAAATAGAAGAAAGTAAGACTGGAGAGTCCCAGCGCTGGAACGGAGGAGAGGAGGAAGAGTAGTATAGGTTGTTTTTTTATTGGGCAATTCTTTTATAGGAACCAGACAACCCTTTAAAGGGGGTTTCTCACCACAATGATTAGCTTTTATCATGTATGGATAGGTAAATAAAGACTAGCACCAAATACATTGCTATTTTGATTTTGCTTTGTTCAAGAAATAAAGATTTTATTAACTGCTAGTGTACTCATTTTTCTCTAGGTTACTGACCAACTCTTCCTGCTTTATCTTATCTGATTGCTCCAAGCTGCTGTCAGTCAGTCCGACCATCATGAGTCACTCTCTTCAGAGTCTTATCTCTTGCACCGGAGCTTGTTTATTTAAATTAATGACAAGTTTTAAGCCTTATAGTTATGTAGGTTTGTGCACTACAGATTATAAATCTCCTGCAGTCATGTAGCTGTAACAGGAATAGCAGAACTGATATGCCAATCGCTGCTGTAGAACCACTCAAAGTCTATCCAGGAAGTGCGAGTTTAAAGCTGGTTGTTGCTCTATGAAACAGCATGGTGAGACAAGCCCTTTAAGATGTAGTAAGAGACTAATCAGCAGAGACCTAAAAACTCATGGTCATAAAAAAAATTTACCTTCTCTATTTTCAAAACTTATCTGTATAAGTTACAGGAAAAAGCATTGGGCAGTACTCACTTTCCAAACCTTCTGCTCATGTACTCGGATGCCAGTGATCCCAGCAGTCCACCGACACTGTACACTGAAACAGCTGTAGACCAAAGCAGGGTAAGTGTTTCTTCAGGGACAGCTGATCCATACCTTCTTATCCAGGTCTGGTTGACAAAGCCTTTGACAAACTGCAAGGGACATGAATTGAGGTGTTGTGGCAATGCACTGGCCAGAAAAAAAGAGAAGATTGTAGATATTTCACTAATGTTGCATGTCTCTTGTAGTACTATTGAGAGTCATTTACACTACTGCCCATGTCCACTGGGTTTGAAACGTTCATGTTTGAAGGTTTGCTCCCTGATCTTGTTTTCATGGATCAAACAGGAATATAATTGCAATTCACTGTACAAAGTCAAAACTATGGATATATGTATTTTTCTCATGTGACCCTTCCTAAATTTTGCTAATGGTATTTTTTTTCCCCTTCCAGGACCCATAACTTTTTTATTCTTCTCTAAACATAGCTGTAAAAGGTCTTATTTTTTGTAGTTTCAGTTATATTATGAAAGGGAGAATTTAATGCACCATATAATGTACTGGGTAACTAAAGAAAGAAAATTATTTGTGTCAGGGCTAGGCGGCGCTCAGCCTGTGGGGAGCAACAGTCTGCAGCAGCTGGTTTGCGATCCCGCCCTGATAGACAGTCTGCTGGCAGCTCTGTGAGTGACAGAGGCCCAGCCACTCTGGACAGGGGGCGTGTCGCACCAGCCAATGGGAGGACCCGGAGGCCGCTCCAATCAGCTGCAGGGGCGGTATCCGGGAATCCCATTTAAACTCCCTGCAGGCTGAGTGCGGCGCCTGTGATATTCTCCTGGCTGCCTTGTTACTTGTGCTTTATATTGTGTTTGCTTATCCGTGTACCAGACCTCTGCTTGTTTTCCTGACCCTGTCTTGCATTCTGATTTTGTACCTCGCTCCCGTTCGTGTTTGACCCCAGCCTGTTTACGTTTTCTCTCCGGTTCTGATTTGAAGCTTGGCGTTCCCAATTTGCTATTGACCCGGACTGTCTGACCTTTCTTCCTCCTGACGACCCCAGCACTCTAGCAGCGCAGGGACTGTCGCCCAGTTGGCATCTGCCGCCTAGGGCAGCACGTCAAGTAGGCAGGGACAGTGGGCTGGGTTCCAGTCAGGGCTCACTGTACCTCCCTTGACGTGACATTATCACAGGCCGAAACCGTTATTGCTCTACCCTCACTATGAACCCCATGACAGCTCTGGTAGAGCAGATGCAGGGGCTTACCCAGCTAGTCCAGGACCTGGCACTGCAGGTACAACAGCAAGAGACTTCCCCAAGTCTGAGGGTCCCTCCTCCTTCTGTGAAACCCCCTATTCAGTTGCCTGACAGGTTTTCAGGCAATAGGAAGGCATTTTTTACTTTTAGGGAAGGATGTTGCCTGTATTTTAGGCTCTGGCCACGTACCTTGGGCAATGAGGAGCAGAGAGTGGGAATCGTTATGTCATTACTTCAGGGTCCCCCCCAGGAGTGGGCATTTTCGTTACCACCTGATTCGCCAGAACTGTCTTCTGTGGACAGGTTCTTGGTCTCCTTGGGTATACTTTTTGATGACCCTGATAGGGAAGCTGTGGCCAAAGCTCAGCTAACCACCTTGAGACAGGGTAAAAGGACTGTGGAGGAGTATTGCTCTGAATTTCGCCGCTGGTGTGTTCCGTCACGGTGGAACGACCCGGCTCTTAGATGTCAGTTTAGATTAGGGTTAGCCGACCATGTGAAGGATATGTTGGTGGTTTACCCTACCCCTGGTACTTTAGATGAGGTTATGGCTCTAGCCGTTCGTCGGGAGAGATGTCGGGAAAAGGTTCTCCTCCCGGCGGTCCACCCCTCTACACCCGCTGTTTCCGATATAAATTCCGAGGAGCCCATGCAAGTGGGGGTGTGACGAAAACAGCCTAGTCCGCCGGCCCACTTGAGGGACGACGGCCTGACTTGGGGTGTATCTCGACGTTGCGCTGCCCTCTAGGGGGGGGCACAAGGTCAGCCAGATACTGTTCCACTGTTAACCCCTGTCCACGCTGGCACAGGGAGACAAACAATGCTGCCACCAGTTCTCTCGTTTAGTTATAAGACCGGTCCGTTACCGACTTATAACAGGGTCAGGAACCAACCCTTGGGTAGCTATATACTATAGACCGAGGATTAGGCGTGTGAGGCCGATGATCAAGACAGACTAACTCAGATTAAAGTTTATAGATTTAATTAGCCTTGAAGGGCACACTAGACAGGTAATATATACAGAATGATAATATATACAGGTAAAAGTCAGAGGTGCACACACAATTATGGATTACAGACAGAGGGCAGTTAAAATAGGTCAAGTTACCTTTGTTGCTTGGTTCTGGGCTCACATGGGAGGGCTTATGTGGCCTGGCTGCTGTGTATGGATGCTCCTGGAAATGCTCTTAGGTGCCCCCCCTCCTGGATCAACCCAGAGCCAACCCTGGCTCCTGCTTATATCTGTGTGGGGACAGCCCACGTGGCAGCCCCCTACACACCCCTGGGACGGTCTATGAACTCCTCCCACTCAGGTCATGGAGTTTCTGATACAAACACAAAATTGGACTATAACTCGGCAGGGCTTTGGCACTGTACCGAGCCGGTAGCATCATCTGAACCGGCTGGATCTACACGACGACTGGATATGAGACACGCCCTATCTTATGGGCTCCCGGGTCCGGTTCTGGATATCTCAGTCCCCATGCGCCTTGGAAACCTGGAAATGGGCCTGTGCGTGCGGGGGAGTTCCATATTTTGAGATATGAACTCGCCATGCACCAGTTATGAGCTGGTCGCCTATAAATTGATAAGAAATATCGGAGACGACCCGACTGGGTTGGATTGATTGAAGCCTTTGAAGCTTGGGAGTTTGAGATAGCATTTGTTCAGTGCTAATTAAGGGAAAGGAGAGTTCTTTTGAGGTATCCAGATGTACTGCTGTGCCAACATCCTACCGAAAAGCATTTACAATGGGCTTGATTAATGTGTAAATGGAGCTTTCCGGGGCTGGGGGCAGCTGTGATATCTGACTGATACGGAATTGGGGATGAAGTCATATTTTGGAGTGGATTCTCCTCACAGGGGGCTTCTTCGGCAACTGCTGCCAGCAACCGCAGGACATCTCGGCGTATCCAGGGATTATACTTCTACTGTGGCGAGGATGGAAATGGCATCAGGGAGTGCTCCAAAAGGAAGACCAGGCCAGCAAGACTTCAGCGCCTAGGTGATTTGCAGGAAGGTCACCTAGGCGAACCAGTATTTCCCATTGTATCCAAAAAATTGCTGCTCCCAGTTAAGGTCTCATACTTGTCTCTGTCAGGTTCTGGGAACGCTTTTGTGGATTCTGGGTCAGCGTCCAATTTTATAGACGCATCCTTCGCCAACCGTCTGGGTCTACCTTGGAGACCTCTATCTGATTCCCTGCGGGTGGTAGCTATTGACTCTACTCCACTAGCTAGGGGCACGATTCAACATTATACTCCTGAGCTCGAGATGTTGGTGGGATCTATACATACTGAAAAGTGTACTCTATTTATCATGGAGGGGCTGCCTGCTGATGTGGTGTTGGGGCTGCCCTGGCTTCAGAATCATAACCCAGTGTTTGACTGGAATTCAGGGGAATTAATCAAGTGGGGGTATCAGTGCTTTGACAGATGTCTTCCGATCATACTGGGCAATACAGAGGTGGAGCAGATTCCTGTATTTATTCGTGACTTTGCTGAAGTATTTTCTCTGAAACAGTCGGAGATTCTACCCCCTCATAGATCTTACGACTGTGCCATTGACCTATTGCCTGGAGTGAGATTTCCTAAAGGGAGGATATGTAATCTGTCAGGTCCTGAGAGAATAGCCATGAAGCAATACATTGCAGAAAGCCTTCAGAAGGGGCATATCCGACCTTCTGTGTCTCCTAATGGTGCAGGGTTTTTCTTTGTAGGAAAAAAGGATGGAGGCCTCCGTCCATGCATTGACTACCGTGAATTAAATAAGATAACGGTAAAAAAAACAATACCTCTTACCCTTGATTCCTGATCTGTTCAATCAGATCCAGGAGGCAAAGGGGTTTTCTAAACTTTACCTCAGATGTGTCTATAACCTCATCTGTATCCGAGAAGGGGATGAGTGGAAAACCGCGTTCAACACTCCTGAGGGTCATTTTGAATATCTGGTTATGCCTTTTCGGTTGTGTAATGCACCCACGGTGTTCCAGAACCTGGTTAATGATGTTTTCCGGGAGTTTATTGGTTGTTGTATGGTTGTTTATCTGGATGATATTTTAATCTACTCAGAAGATTGGTCACCACACGTTAAACACAGGTATTGCAAATCTTGAAGGAAAATAGGTTGTTTGTCAAGCTTGAGAAATGTGTTTTTGGGGTTCAGGAGGTTCCTTTCCTTGGGTATATCCTGACTCCTAACTCATTTTGTATGGACTCTTGTAAAATTCAGGCTATTCTCGACTGGGTCTGCCCTTCGTCCATGAAGGCCCTACAGCGATTCTTAGGGTTTGCTAATTATTATCGTAAAATTATTCGTAATTTTTCTGTCTTAGTTCGGCTGTTGACTGACATGACTAAGAAAGGGGTGAAGTTCAGTTATTGGCAACCTGAGGCCATAGAAGCGTTTGAGAAACTTAAGCAGTGTTTTGTATCAGCTCCTGTGTTGATTCAAGCAGATCATAGCAAACCCTTTGTCGTCGAGGTTGATGCTTCTGAGTATGGTGCAGGACCGGTCCTGTCTCAGGGATCCACTGCTATGACTAACCTTCGCCCTTCTGCCTTCTTTTCGCGTAAATTTTCCTTGGCGAATAGGAATTATGACGTTGGGAATCGGGAGTTGTTGGCTATTAAGTGGGCCTTCGAGGAATGGCGCCACTTCCTCGAAGGTGCCCAACATCAAGTTACTGTTCTTACTGATCATAAGAACCTCACCTTTTTAGAGGGTGCTAAAAGGTTGAATCCACGTCAGGCGCGTTGGGCATTATTTTTTACGCGATTCAACTTTGTTGTTACTTACAGACCAGGTTTTAAAAATGTTAAAGCTGATGTGCTATCTAGAAGTTTCTGTGCAAGCCACGCTTCCCAGGAGGATCCGGTAACTATATTGCCCAAGGAGACTGTTGTCTCAGCTATTTCCCCTGATTTGGCCACTGTGATCAAGACCCACCAGGATATGAGACCTGCGAATTGTCCTGTTTCGAAGGTCTTTGTCCCCACTCAGTTCTGGCTACAATTATTAAAAGAATTTCATGACTCTGTTTTATCTGGACATCCTGCAGTGTCTGGCACAAAAAGGCTGATTTCTCGTATTTACTGGTGGCCTTTTTTGGCTCGTGATGTCGAGGCCTATGTGGCATCTTGTGAAGTCTGCACTCGGGAAAGGTTCCCAGATCTCGTCCTCCTGGTGAACTTTGCCCGCTACCTGTACCTGAATGTCCGGGGACCCACATCTCCATGGATTTTATGACAGACCTTCCTCCTTCAGAGGGCAAAACGGTTATTTGGGTGGTAGTGGACCATTTCAGTAAAATGTGCCATCTTGTTCCGTTAAGGGGGTTGCCGTCGTCCAAAAAACTTGCTGTACTCTTTATCAAACACATTGTCAAACTGCATGGTTTACCGGAAAATATTGTTCGGACAGAGGGGTTCAGTTCGTTTCTCGATTTTGGAGAGCCCCCTCAAGGCTCTGGGTATCACCCTGTCCTTGTCTTCTGCCTTCCACCCAGAGACTAATGTGCAGACAGAGAGGGTAAATCAAATGGTAACACAAAAACTCTATTCTTATGTCTCTGATCTGCAGGCATATTGGGTAAAGTACTTACCATTGACAGAGTTTGCCATTAACAATGAGGATAGTAGCTCGTCTGGGACCTTACCATTTTATTGCAACTATGGTTTTCACCCAACGCATACGTCATTTTCCAGTGCTACGTCTGATCACAGCGGGGTGGATGTTATCATTAAAGCTCTGTGCTCAGTCTGGGCCCAAGTTCTGAATTAGTTGGTTCATACCCAGAACATCCAGAAGAAAAGTTCTGATAGACGGCGTCTTTGTTCTACAGGGTTCGTTGTTGGGGATAAAGTATGGTTATCCACCTGAAACCTGCGTTTGAAAGTTCCCTCTGGTAAACTCGCACAACAATCTGCAGCAGCTGGTTTTCGATCCCGCCCTGATAGACAGTCTGCTGGCAAATCTGTGAGTGATAGAGGCCCAACCAATCTGGACAGGGGGCGTGTCGCACCAGCTAGTGGGAGGACCCGGAGGCCGATCCAATCAGATGCAAGGGCGGTATCCGGGAATCCCATTTAAACTCCCTGCAGGCTGAGTGCGGAGCCTGTGATATTCTCCTGGCTGCCTTGTTACTTGTGCTTTATATTGTGTTTGCTTATCCGTGTACCAGACATCTGCTTGTTTTCCTGACACTGTCTAGCATTCTGATTTTGTAACTCACTACCGTTCGTGTTTGACCCCGGCTAGTTTACATTTTCTCTCCGGTTCTGATTTGAGGCTTGGCGTTACCGATTTGTTATTGACCCGGACTGTCTGACCTTTCTTCCTCCTGATGGCCCCAGCACTCTAGCAGCACAGGGACTGTTACCCAGTTAGCGTCTGCCGCCTAGGGCAGCACGTCAAGTAGGCAGGGACAGTGGGTTGGGTTCCAGTCAGGGCTCACTGTACCTCCCTTGAGGTGACAATTTGACTATTCTATTTTTTCCATACCATTTCTGGCCTTATTTGTAACCTACTGCTATATATGTATATTTTGGCCATTATATTTTTCTATACCACTCTTGGTCAGTGTCTTCGTTGCGTTTTACGGAATGTACATGTATTATTTTCAGCATTTACTACTCGATGAGTTCAGTTTTACACCCCAAAAGGAAATGTGTTGGGATGCTTATTAGGTTTTAATAAGGCATTAATAGTCCTAGGTTTCTGTGTGAGGCCGCCCTTATTGAAGCGATCACCCTGTTTTTTGGCTAAGTAGGATTCTATTTTACGGACATTTCAGGGTTAGATTATCTCCCCTTTATTACCTGGCCTAGAGTTCTTCTCTCACAGATTATCACATACAGACAGTGCTACGTGATGTCACACCTTTACTGGGTTAGAAGGGTTTCTGACGAATTTTTTGTTTGTGTGTGTTAATTTGTTTGTTTTTAGCCTTCATTATTCTCCTGGCTACCATACCAACTGCTTGACACCACACTAAAGATGATCAGGTGATGGAGGGGGGTGCAGCATAGAAGTGGTTAAACAGCCTGGTTTAAAGCTGTCTGTGATCCCTGTCACTGACACCAGGTCTCAGATATCATTAGCAGCTGGCACCTGCCCTGTTTGGAACAGGCTCAACCCCTGAGCTTGGTACATAACCCCCACAAAACATCATGAAATAAATATGCATTAAATGTCAGGAAGGAGTTAAAATGTATAACATAGTATTAGCTTAGAAAAAACTTGTTATACAACTCCAGTTACGGCTAGGTTCACATGGATTACATCCAGTCTGACTTTCCACTGAACATATGCCCTGGACATATGTAACTCTATGCCTATACAGCTGCTTACATCTACCACTGACATCCATGAAAAGTATACTGTATATTAAACCTATTTTTTTTTAAAAGGTTTAGGCAAAGGCATCCCAACACACAAAGAACAAATATAGACTGACTAATGAACGTCTATGAGTATGCTGGCTATATTTGTTAGATTTGATATGCCATACATTACCCACATGGTTATTATGGTTGAAGAAAGACATATATCCATCAAGTACAACCATGGGTGGGAAATTTTAAATTTTTTAGCCTAGTTTTTAATTTAAATTTTATTACCTGAGAAATTAGACTGCATTTTTTATTTTTTTGGGAGTTTTAAAAATAAGGGAAAAGACATGGGACTGAGGTAAGAATGAACAATTAAATTCTTTTAAAAACACTGAGGTTGAAGGTTAAAAGTAACCCCCAATACTGGGGAAAAGTTGTCAGGTAATTACTCTTTTTTACGTTAGAGCAGGGGTGTCAAAACTCATTTTTTCCCCGGGGGGACCAAAACCCCTACGCAAAACCCTTCCCCCGGGCCCCCTTTTAAACCCCGGACACCTCCCCCTTTAGAATTTACTTGTAGGTAATAAGGGGGTTTTATAAAAGCCCCCTGTAATGACATTTAAAAATCTGCCCTTTAATGTGCCGGGTAAAATTTTATGCCTCCTCAGCAAGTTAAAATGCCCCCAAAATTAAAAGGGAGAGCCCCACATACCCCCACCAAAAGGCCGGGGAGATCCCCACATAGGCCCCCGGGTAGCAAGGAGATTTTCCCCACATACCCCCCCGGGTACCGGGGAGATGCACCACAAAAGTCCCCGTAGCCAGGTCCCTGCCCCACATACCCCCTCTGTAGACTGATGGGTTTTGCCCCAGATAGCCCCCCCAGTACCCGGGCAGATCCCCCATAGCCCCCCAGTAGCCATGTAGATCCCCCAAAATATCCCCCAGTAGAAAAGGTAGATCCCTCGTATAGTCCCCCCCAGTCCAAAGGCAGAACCCCCCAAAAAAGCCCCCCCCCCAAAAAGCCCCCCCCATCCTAGATGCCCCCATAATACCCCCCAAGAATCCAAAAGGCCCCAATCCCCCCCAAAAGCCCCCCTATAGCCATTTTAGAAGGGCCCCCCATAGCCCCCCCAGAAAACCATGTAGTTTCCCGCCCAAGAGGGGCCGTTTTAGCCATGAAGATCCCCCATACCCCCCCCATTCCATGAAATGCCCCAAAAAGGGTCCCCCATTTAAGCCAGGGTAGATCCCCCATACCCCCCCTATAGCCATTAAATCCCCCCTTTATAGCCCCCCCAAAGCCTTTGTAAAAATGCCCCCATACCCCCCTAGTAGCCAAGATCCCCCATAGCCCCCCCCAGTAGCCAGGGAAGATGCCCCATATAGTCCCCCATTAGCCAGGCAAATCCCCAAAATCCCCCATTACCATGTAAGGGCCCCATAAAGGCCCCCCAGTAGCCAGGCAAAATGCCCCTTACCCCCCATTAGCCATTAAAAATGCCCCTTTAAAGCCCCCATTTAGCCAGGCAAATCCCCCAAAAAGGTCCCCCATTACCATGTAAAATTTTTGCCCCATATGGGCCCCCCCAAGTACCCCGGTAAAATCCCCCCATATGGGGTTCCCCAGTCCCCAGAAAAATGCCCCATGTCTCCCAGTAGCCAACCCAATTCCCCAAGTCCCCCAGTAGCCAGCAGATGCCCCATAGCCCCCCCAGTACCATGTAGTGCCCCATATAGGCCCCCTAATGATTAAAAAAATTTTTAAAAAAGCTACTTCCCTTCCCTGGTTTGTCCGTGCGGGGGGGCCCCGGCCCGGGACCGGGAAACGGTGTACGGTTTTAAGCACCCGTAAACGTCACGCGGTTTTACACCCTCCCCACAGGCTCCCAGGGGATCTCCTCGCCGGCAGAGGCTCCCCGAACGAGGAGACCCGCGCCCGAAAGGGGGCGTGGAAAAGCGGGCGTCACGCCCCCTGCGATGCGAAATGTACAGCGCTAAACCGGCCCAAAATTGTACATACAAAGGGAAAGGGGGGAAAGGGAAACGACCCCCTTCCTGCCTTCTTCCTGTACTAAAAACTGCCTGGGGCGTGAAAGTTTGCTGACTGACTCTGCGCGGCTGGGGTTTTAAAACACCCGGCAATTCAGGGAAAAATCGCGGCGGACCGGGAAAACAAAAGGCCCGGGTCGGTTTTGGGGCCCCTGGGGCCCCCTTGTGTTTGACCCCCGGGGGGTTTAAAGAGACCTAGTAAATAAGCAGTGACCAGATACAAGGCAATTCACTCAGATCTAATGAGCTATCCTCTTCAGAAAAGTATGCACACAAAAAATACATACAGAATTTCATATATTAAAACACCCATTACACATAGAAAATATTTTTATGTAACAGTAAATACAGTTTATACAGTTTTTTAAAGAAATAAAATATTAAAATTTAAGTAAACTTTTTTGGGAGGGGGAACACAAGACAAAAGGCTCCCCTTTCCATTTTAAATTATTGCAATCTTTATTAAATTTTAAATTTTTAAAAGAGTTTTGGGAAACTATTTTGGAAAAAAAGGCAAACATTTATTTTTTTGTTAGCTGGCAATGATGAAAAATTGATCCAGGAATTTATTCTGATATATTTCGAGTTGGGAAAAATGTTTTTCCTTTAGTTTAATCCCATTTCACCAAATTACAGAATGGTTTTCAAAATGAAGAACAAAGCAAGGTAAATACTTTTAAATTTTTAAAATCAAGTTTAAATCATTACATTTTAATTTCCTACTGGTCTAAAGGTATCTAATTTGGCTATGTTTTTAAGAGACAATAAAAAAAAACCCAAAGGGCAATATAAACTCCCCCCCTGCATATCCAAACAAAAGATTTCTAAACCTATACGTTTTAAGGGCCCATAATTGAAAAAATTATTTGGTGTGTGAAAAATTAAAACCATGATCAAAATAATCTTTTAACTTTTTATTGCTTCCTTTTTTTTTCCCATTTTTTTTAGAAAATTTTAATTTAAAAAATTTTAAATTTGGGATGATTTATTGAAAGAAGAAAGATTTTGCTTACCAAAGATGAGGAGCTGATCACTGATAATGGAACCAAAGGGGCAAACCTTTTACCAAGAACCAAGCACAAAAATCAGGGGAAGGATTCCCCCGTTTTCAAACCCTAAAATAACATACGGCTTTTGATTAGAATATTGTATATAAAAATTAAAGGACAATACTGTCTTAAATAATCCACAATTGAAAAATTCAATATGAATACCAAAAACCCCAAAAATATTCTGTATACTTCGCTGAAAAAGGGGAAATTTAGTTTATGAGTCTGCTTACAAAATTGAAAAAATATAGCCTTAAATTAAATTTTAACAAAAAATTTAAAAACTTTAACTAAAAAAAACTGGGGAAAAATAAACATTTTAAAAGTAGTTGATGAAAAAAATTTTTTCTTTTTTAAAAAGGTACAAAAAATTTTGGAGCCTGTGATCAGGAGAAACCCCAAAGGGATTTTCAAACAGAAAATTTTCTCAAAGGCATGCCTGGGGACCGGGGTTAGAAATCAGTGTGCAGAAAAGGGGGGAGAGAGGGAGTTATACAATTTTCCTTTTAAATCCCTTTGTGATTGGTGGTTTAATTTCTTAACTAAAAATTTGGGATTTTACCTTTAAAGTATAATTTGCCTGTGCTGAAACAGGAACGCAAAAAACTTCTCTCTACAGAACAGAAAGTGTCTGACTATTATAAGGCCTAGTGGCGAAAATGAAACCTGCAGGATTTTTTTTTTACAAATATTGATAGTGATATGAGAAGCTAAAAAAAAAAATTCTCAAAACGTGTTGAACAATAGGTCATTTTCTGATAACACATTGCCTTCTGCACTGATAGTTCCCCTGAAACAGAGAATTTGTGGACAGGTAGATGTCTAGCCATTGATGAGTGACCTAGTCTGTAAGGGCCATTTGGGAACACAATAAAAACAAAGGCCCACTTTAAATTCAAAAAATAATAAAAAAATTGAAAAAGGGTAATAAAAAAATTTAAAAAAAAAATTTTAAAAAATTCACAAAACCAAGCTTTTTTATTGAAAAAAATTGTTTAAAACTGTATTGATGACGACATCAAGTCGCTGATAAACTTTAACACTGTTACCAATGCTGACCCCTGTCCACCTCTAAAAGTGTTTACAATAGGCATGTGAAAAATCCATTTTGTCTATAAAACAATGGGAAATGGAGGGATCCTGGCTAAAGAATTTACATTTTTCCCTTTTACATTTATTCCCGATGAAAAAAAAAGGGGATAGCAAAGACCTATAATAAAAAGGGAAGGGTTTTGGGAAAGGGAATGAGTCTCTGGATAATTTCTTCTGGCAAACCTTTTTGGGCCTGTTAAAATTTATGTGGATGTGTACTTTTTAAACATTTCCACTACATAACGAATTTTGGGAGGGCCCTGCACACTTCTTTGTGGCGATGGAAAACCTTAAGGGGAGGACTTTTTCAAGGCAAAAAAAGCCGCCTGCAACTGCAAAATTTGTTCAGGAATGATGCATAAGAAGATTTTGAGATGTTGACTCGACCTCCAGATTCCCCAGATCCCAACCCATTGTGCATCTGTGGAATGTCCTAAAAAATGTATTTGATTAATGGAGATTCACAACTTAAAAGGTCTACTTCCAAAAGTTTTTTGGTGTCAAATGGAACAAGAGGTCTTCAATATGTCTAGGGGGGAATGTTCCTTAAAGGGTCAAAGCTGTTTTGACATCATAATACACAGTATTATTAATGTTATGGCTGATCATATATTTTTAACAAAAAATTTCAGGCAATCCCTTTTTTCACCAAATGCAGATAAAACATTTAAAAAGTGAGAGGGGAATTGGGGATTGCGAGAGCAATGAAAAAGCTATAGAGGGGCAACTTTCTGCTAAAATCAACTAGGGACTACCGCTAACAGATGTGTGTCTAAAACAGTTTCTGAAGCAGATGGAAAGGTTTACGGCCTCTGCTAACAAATTGATTGGGGAAAAAAAGGCTTCAATTCCCCGTGATATCGGAATTTTGGCCCTTCCCCCGAAAGGGAAAAAAGGGTTGTCTTTCCCCCAAATTTTAGTCATATTTTTAATTGCTAGTTGAAAGCATTTTGGTCTTCATAGCATTCTCTGAACCAAATCATCCCATTTTAAAAACCCAAAACCTCAAATGAATTTTAAAACCCTCCTTGCAGATCACGTACACCATACAACTGAGTTTTTTCTTTCCTGGGACGTTTGAATCGTCCCCCCAAAACAATGCCCCAAAATATCACAAAAGGCTAGAAATGTCCAAAAATTTTTGGTTGGAAGAAGCCCCAATGGGAACCCCTTTGTAGTTGTGGGGTGCAAGGGAGTCGCCCGGCCCAATACCCGTGACAAACCCCCAACCTTTTTTGTGAGTCCAAACCCCTCAAGGGTGTTTGGTCCGAGCTGCACATAGCCCTTTTCTTTTTTGGGTATTAGCTTGGGGGTTTAAATAAAAGAACTGACTAAAAATAAAAAGGGGTTTTGTGTTTGTAAGCAGCCCTTTAAAAAAACCTTTATATAGATTCACAAAGGCTTTTCCACCCTTTTAGTTTAAATTGGGAAAAATAATTGGGTTTCCTTTCCCAAAAACACTGTCAGAAAATTTTTCAACTTTTTGAGAACATTTTTACTAAACTCTTTCTGACAAAGTTTTTAATTTTTTCAAATTCATTTAAATATTTTCCTAAAAACATATGGTAAAATCTAATTTTTTTATGAATACTTAAACCCGTCGAAGAAACCCAGCCAGGGCCCCCAAAAGAAAAAAGAAACAATGGGTTTTTGTCAAAATTAAAAGGGAATTACACACGCTGCTAACTTTTTTTTCCCCGATTCTGCATTTGGGTTATCAATGTTTAATTTGGATTCATGAATGGGCCAAACCCTTGAGCCCCGAAACATACCCAAAAAAAAAAAATGGGCTGCCCAAAGCAGCCTGGAACATCATTAGCATGATAAGACGAATATGGATGTATTCCATACATTGTGAATATCAACATATGGTGAAGTAATCCAGGTGGCAATATTGTCAGAAGAGTCAGAGACTAATTTCTCTTTAAGTGTTACCCAAATTTTAAAAGGCCCCACAGCTAAAGCAGCTTGCAGCATCTATGAACTCATGTTCTTGGGACTGTACATTCTACTTATCCTTTGTTGATGGGCAAACTAAACTAAGGTCATTGATTTTAAAAGGGGGGTTTTTCCCATAAATGTTTCCCTAGCTCTCTTTTTAGCCACCCCCATTAAAAAAAGGGGAATGGCCAAAACTTGCGCAGCTCCCTCCTTTCATCTCTAGGGAAGATTTTCCGAATATGGGCAAAGCATAAAAAGCTAAATTTACGTTCTGAATTTGCCATAAAAAAAGAGGGGGAGAACTAAAAAACCCAAAATTGGGCCATCCCCCCAATTCCTGAGGTCCCCCTTGTAGGAGCGAGAGCATGATGGCAAAATCCCTTTAACAGGACTTTGAAACATTTTTGGGCTTGTGTTTTTTTTTTTTTATATCATTTATCAGGGTACTTTTAAATACCCTTTAAAGGGGATTGCCACTTTGTTTTTTTTTGTTTTTCACAGTTCTGGGGGCTTATTAGCCCCCAAAAGGGTTTCCCCTGGGACAAGGGCACGTGCCCAACTGAAAGTGGGAAGCCCCCATTAAAAAGGGAAAGACCAAAGAAAACAAAGGGACTGGTGGAGAAAGGGTTTTGGGCAGAACCGAGATGAGGGGAGTGGCGATATAATTTTTTTTAAAAAGGGTAAATTAAAAATTTTTTGAAAAACTGCCCCCAAGCAGTTTCTAAAGGAAGGGATCTTTGCCTGCTTCACAAAGTCACAGTAAAAAGTTGGCAATCTTTTTTTTCCCCTCTAAGAATTGAAAGCTCACCCCAGCTGGAAAGCATTCCAGGGCCCCCAAAAACCCAAATAAAATTACCACGCACCATGCTTGACGGGGGGGAAAGACACACTTTTTTTTTTACTTACCTGGTTGCTCCCCCAAAATTGCTTGACCCCCTTTTTTGAAAACCAAATAATTTTTATTTCAGCCCTCATCAACCACGGGGGAACATGGTTCCAGTAATCCGGGTCCTTTTTTTTTGGCTGGGTCTTCAGAAACCTTTTTGGGGGGCCTTTTCTTGGGGGCATCATTTTTTAAAAAAGGGCCTTCTTTCCCGGGAAATGACAGTCTTTTAAGACAATTTGTTTTTTGTTTTCGAAGGGGGGAAAAGGCACACCAACCGGGAAAATGTTGTAAAGGGGTCAAGTCAAGGTGGGAAAAAAACCCCCTTCCAAATCGTGGGAAGTTATTGATTTAAACTAAAAAACTTTTTTAAAATATAAAAAAAAAAAATTCAAAAATATTCATTATTGTATTTTTTCACAGGCCCCCAAAATAAAGGGAAAAAAAAAAACCAGGTGCCCTTGACATAATCACGGGAAAATTTTTCACCCAAACAAAGACCTTATCAAATAGTCACATTTGAAGAAAGGAGGGGGTATGCCAGGGCCGTAGCCCAAAGGGGGAATAGCGGGAGGCCAAGTCCCCATTTGTTGTAGGGGTTCGCCGTAGGGTTCTGAGCACTGACAGGCGAACCCCCCACTCCTTTTTAACCTCAACACAATGCGGGTAACCCCTCGAAACGTCTTTTTTGAATCCCGGGACAGATCTGACATTTGAAACCTCAACTTCTTTGCTAAAACCAAACGGCGACCCTTTTTCCTGAGTGAAAAACTGTCTTATTAAACCGCTGTATAGTTTGGCCACCATGCTGCTGTTCAGTTTCAGGGTGTTGGCAATCTTATTATAGCCTAGACCATCTTTATGTAGAGAAACAATTCTTTTTTTCAGATCCTCAAACAGTTCTTTGCCATGAGGTGCCATGTTGGACTTCCAGTGACCAGTATGAGAGCAATAACACCAAATTTAACACACCTGCTCCCCATTCACACCTGAGACTTTGTAACACTACCTAACACTAACTCACTTTTGTTGTCAGCGGTTTGGACATTGATGGCTGTGTGTTGAGTTGTTGTGGGGGCACACCAGGTTTGCAGTTGTATGGGCTGTGCACGGACTCCTTTGCATTGTGTGAAGGTATCATATCTTCAGTGTCTGTCCCATGGAAAGATATCATTCAGCATTTACAAAAATGTGAGGGGCGTACTCACTTTTGTGAGATTGTGTAAACTACTCCCAAAAGTTTGGGATATTTGGCTTTAGGATGAAATATAAAGAAATCGTAAATATTTTATGCCACAGTGATATTTATTATATCACACATGGAATATTGTGTATGGTTTTCGGCACCAGTTCACAGGAAAGACATTGCAGAGCTTGAACAGGTTCAAAGGCGGCCCAAAAAAATAATAAAAGGACTGGGTGGACTGCAATACCCAGAAAGATTAGCAAGATTAAGGTTATTTAGTTTAGAGAAAAGACGGCTTCGGGTGAACATAATAAATATGTATAAATATATTAAAGGTCAATATAGAGATCTCTCTCCAAGATTTATTTATACCCAGGATTGTATCCAGAACAAGGGGGCATCCTCTACGTCTTAAGGAAAGAAAGTTTCAACATAGACATAGAAAGGGATTCTTTACTGTAAGAGCAGTGAGACTGTGGTTCTCTCTGCCAGAGGAACTTGTCATGGTGAATTCAATAATAGAGTTCAAAAAGGGTCTGGATGCATTTCTGGAGCGTAATAATATAACAAGTTATAGTGACTAGGATTCTGCCATTGACCCAGGGATTTATTCTGATTGCTAAATTGGAGTCGGGAAAGAATTTTTTCCTTAAAATGAGGACAATTGGCTTCTACCTCATGGGGGTTTTTGCCTTCCTCTGGATCAATACTTTAGCAAAATAGGCTGAACTGGATGGACATCTGTCTTTTTTTGGCCTTCTAAACTATGTAACTTCTGTACAGCAATATCAGGCAATGGCCCATAACTGTCGGAGCTGCTGATTGGCTGCAGTGATCATGTGCTTTTGCCTGACGTCACTATTGGGCGCTAATAACTTGCCCGACGTCACCTTTCAGAGCTGATAACTTCTGAACACCAACATTCTACAGTGGATCTTAACTGCTGAGGCTGCTGGTTGGCTGCAGCCGTCATGTGCCTTTGCCTGACATCACCATTCAGAGCTGATAACTTCTGGACAGCAGCATTGGACAGTGACAAATAACTGCTAAAGCTGCTGACTTGCTGCAGTGGTCACGTGCCATTATCCTACATCACCATTCCGAGCTGATAACTTCCAAACAGCGATATTGGGCAATGGTACATAACCACTACAGCTGCCGACTGGCTGCAGCAGTTACGTGCCACTACCCAATGTCACTGTTCAGAAGAAGACCAGAAGAAAACAGAAGACCAGCATAGACTGAGGACTGCACAGGACTGGATCCAAAGTGTGAGGAGTTTTTTTGTTTTGTTTTCTAAACCCACCAGAATCACATAAAACAATAAAAAAAATAAATTGGACAACCGCATTAATAAAAGTGAAATTTAAAGGGTTTTGCCACAATCTAATGTTGATGTGGGATCCTCCAAAATGGGTATTTAATCACTTTTCTAAATATATGTCATGAAAAAAAGTGAAGCCTGTGAGATCTACAGCCTAAGATGCCCTTGGTTTCCTGACAGTTTACATTAGATACGACCAGGAGCTGACAGCAGCTGATCTGGCCATGTGTGTTTGCACTTCTTATCTGATGGCAGGGAACATGAATGAGCTTTGAAGGGACTGGGGAGAAAAATCTTGTATCTTTTGTATAGAGAATCCACTGGTTGTAATGTAATTATCTTAGTAAACATGCAGACTCTCCCTCGCTTTATAAGGGACTGGGGAGAAAGATCCTTTGTCTTTTGTATAGAGAATCCACTGGTTGTAGTGTAATTATCTTAGTAAACATGCAGACACTCCCTGCCACACTGCTCAGCCTCCCTCCCTCTCCCCCTCCAGTGTTATTGAGGAAGGAATGAAAGAAGGCTACCTGCTGAGCTTATCTTCTCTCCTGAGCAAATAAGAGGGAGAAATGAAACACATATAGCTTGCGCACAATACAATTCTCCTATGTGGATTAGCAAAACAATGTTTGCTCAACTACGGAGACTGGGTATCAAGAACGTGCATGGGAGATGGAGTGATGACATCACAGAGGAGGTACTTGTTTTTTTAAACACAGAAACACAACGCCCCTTTTTTCAGGCCTCAAGAGGGGAGTATCAGCCTGTTAGGTAAGTAGGTAAATAAAAAACGTGTTTTTCAATTAACTTTGATTTGATAAGGATTTCAACTACACGTGTTTTTGCTGCAGTGAAAAATGCATCTCAGGTGCAATAAAAATGCAACATGTGAACCAAACCTTACATTAATAATGACTTTATATTCAAAAAATTCAACAGAGAGTATATAGTCAAAAATTATGAAAATCTTTATTAATTACACTTTAAAAACACACATATATATCAAATTGGGGTAAAAAGTAAAACAAACTACTAACGAGAAATAAGGGTTTCCTCACATACAAAAGGTAAAGTTTAAATTTTTAATAAGGATTCCCCCACTAAAAAAATATGGAGCAAAAAAATAGTTTTTTAAATAGTAAACGGTGTTTTAAAAATACACAGACAAAATTGCCAATAAAATGTGTGTGGCTTACCGTATAAAATTTAATCACAAAGGCGGTTAGTAATACCTAATTGAAATGGAGGGGAAACCCGTATAAATTTGGTGAGGAGCCTAGCCACCCCTCCCGGTTTCCCCCCCCCGTTCTTCGGGGGGTACGGCCCCCCAACCCCACCGTTTAAAACCTTTTAAATGATAAAAATTCACTAAAGGGCATATTGGCCACCCCCTGTGGGGCCCAGATCTTTTCCCCCACTTGGCAATCCGCACAGTCCCTGGCAAAAGACCAAATGGGGAGGCCGGGATTGGGCCAAAAATCGCCGGGCAAAAAACCCCCCCCACCCCAAATTTAAACCAAAAAATTAAAACCGCCCACCAGCCCAATTTTTATCCGCCCCCCCCCAAAAAATTCCCCCCCAAAAAATTTCAATACCCCCCCCAAAAAAAGCCCCCACATAAAATATCCCCACCACCCCAATACAATATCCGCCGCCACCCCAATTTTCAATATCCGCCACAGCCACATACAATTCCCCCCAAAACCCAAAAACAATATCCGCCCCCAGCCCCAAAAAATTTTCCCCGCCCCCCAAAAAAACCCACCCCCCAATACTTCCGCCCCAGCCCAATACAATACCGCCACCAGCCCAATACAATACCCGCCCTCCTATAATAAAACCACTTAAACACAGCAAAAAGTAAAATTGGCGACAGAAACTCCATTCACAGGGTTGGGGCAAGCGTACAGTTGTCTTTTACAATTATGGACAAGTGTACGCTGCCCCATATAAATGCTGATAAAACTTCAATACCCTAGTTTGGTAAAAGTCACTGACAATAAATAAGCATGACCCAACAAACAAAATAACCCCGGGACTTTGGGACTCACGGGAGAGTTTTATTTTTGAGGCGCTCTTTTTCCCCCTTTTTTTCTTATCCGGCCGGGGACCGCCATGACGTTTTCTCCACCCGAAAACTCGTTTCTGCAAAATTTTTACCACAAAAACCATTTAGACATCTCATTTTTCCCACCCTCTTTACTCCCCCCCAAAATTGCGTACAAATCCCTCATACCCCCTAATGGTTATAAGACCCCTTTTCCCCCAAACAGTAAATTTCCCCAAGACGCTCTGGGCCCTGCTTCGTATACGCCCTTTTAAGGGACTAGGTAACCCCTAAATTCGTAAATGGTAGCCCCCTTTTTGGGGTGGGTATTGGGCAGGTAGGAAAGAAATTTTTGCCCCCAATTAGGTAGGTAGTTACATAAAGCGGCTGAAAAATAGGCCCCCCCTTAGGTAGGCCCAGCAATCCCGAAGGGGAAATTCCACAGTTGGCCCCGCTGGCTTGGGGGATGCACAGCAAATTATGCGCCTGTTTAATGCATCCAGGGAAATGTCTGGGCCTTAATGGGGGGGGGGAAAAATGGTTTTTAAAACAAATCCGACTTACAACTACTAGGGCTGCAAATAAGGAGGCCCCCAGGAGGGAAAAGGCTAGTAGGGTGGGGGGGGGGCCCGGGGGGGGGGGAAAAAGGTAAGGGGGCCCAGGGGGGGGTGGGGCGGCTCATGTAGGCCCCAGGGGGTGGAGGCAGGTAAAAATTTGGGGCCCCCGGGGGGGGGGGGGCAGGCACTGCTGAGGCCCAGGGGAGGGGAGGGAGGCACATGCAGGAGGAAGGGGGTTGGGGGCGGCACTGTGAGGGGCCCAGGGGGGTGGGGCAGGTACATGCTGAGGCCCAGGGGGGAGTGGAGGCAGGCTTCATGGGAGCCCCGGGGAGGGGGAGGCAAAGCTACAGTGAGGCCCAGGGGGGGTGGAGGGGGGTACAGCTGAGGCCAAGGGGGGGGTGGAGGCAGGCACATGGGGCCAGGGGAGGGGGAGGCGGCACAGCTGAGGCCCGGGGGGTGGAGGCAGGTAATGCTGAGGCCAGGGGGGGTGGGGGCAGGCTACATCTGAGGCCCAGGGGAGGTGGGGGAAAGGTACAGCTGGGCCCCGGGGAGGTTTGAGGCAGGCAAAAGGGGGGGTCCAGGGGGGTGGGGGGCGGCACATGCTGAGGCCCCAAGGGGGAGGTGGGGGGGCCAGGGTACATCTGGGGGCCCCGGGGGGGTGGGAGGAGGCTACATGGAGGCCCAGGGGGGGTGGAGGAGACTAAAAGGGGAGGTCCAGGGGGGGTGGGGCAGGCTAATGCTGAGGCCCAGGGGAGGTGGAAGGTACATTGAGGCCCCGGGGAGGGGAGGAGGGTACAGCTGGGCCCCGGGGGGTGGGGGCAGGCTACATGGAGGCCCAGGGGGGGGACCACAGCGAGCCCCCAAGGGAGGAGGGGGGGGCCCCCGGGGAGGTGGAGGAGGTACATGCTGAGGCCCACGGGGGAAAAGGGGGAGGGGAGGGAGGCTACTGCTGAGGCCCGGGGGGGAGGCAGGGGCAGGTGGCCCCGGGGGGGGGAGGCAGGCTACTTGAGGCCCAGGGGAGGTGGAGGCAGGCTACATGGTGAAGCCCAGGGGAGGTGGGGCAGGCTACAAAGCTGGGCCCAGGGGGGGGAGGCAAACTACTGGTGGGCCCAGGGGGGGTGGGCGCTACATGTGAGGCCGGGGGGGGGCAGGCAAAGGGGCAGGGGGTGGGGAAATTGGGCCCAAGTTAAAATTGGGAAAGGTAAAAAATTACCGCTAATGGGAATCCTCCGAGGAGCAGGCAAACCCCTGGATAGGAGGAAATCAGTTTCAGGCCCCCCCAGGCCTGCAGGGGGCGGGGCGGAGGTTGAGGAGGGAGGGCAGGACACTGAACAGGGAGCCAGGAGTCATGTCTTTTTGTGCAGGACTGCCCGGCCCCCCCCCCTGTGCTCCCCGTGTGGTTCTGTGCCCAGCCTCCCCGTTCGCAGTGAAGCGGGCCCCTCGGAGTGGCGCCGCCCGACTTTATGCTGATGCGCCAGCACGGACACTGGGGCGTGGAGCGGCCCACAGCAGAGGCTGTGGCCCTCTACATCTACACATAATGTCCCTAACAGCGGCGCTGCTCCTGTATTAAAGAAGGTAGGAGCAGCGTCAGCTGATCACATGTAAATGCAGGTGGCCCAGGAGTCACACGGCCCGCCGGGCATCTGCCCGGTCGGGCAGGTGCTCAGTCCGGGCCTGCTTCCGGGCATGCGCGCAGAGCGTATGGAGGCCGAGGGTAAGCAGGCTTCCCACACGGCGCGCGCGCACCTGCGCACACTGACTACCAAGTTCTATGAATGAACGGCCGCACATTCTTCATTACAAAGTAAATATACCGTGCAACATATGTTTCTAAACAATTGGGAAGAAAAAGCAACAGGTTCAATACATCTGCACTGCCACCAATGTTTATACAAAAGGCAGGCGAAACATCAAACAATTTCACAACAAATAAACAGATCTAACCTATTACAACTTAACATTAGTGATAAATATTATATATATGCAATAATTACCCATATGAAAAGACACAGAGACAATTATAATGATCTCATAATATTGCTACATAATTCACATAACAGCCAACACCATTCATAGTCCAATTTGAGTAAATTTTTCAAGAGATGGTATAAATTGATCAGACATGAGAAGATCTTTATTCCAAAACAGTGGATATAATACATATAAATCAAACATATTCCATCAAGAAAATCCATATAGATGATACTGTGTGGGAAAAGAACACAGACAAAAAACAGTTAAAAGACAATTAAAAATATATGACGGCATCAAAACAACAAAAAGAGAAGAAACATGTTATATATAATCACAATACCCTAAAAAGGGATATACCAGAGACCCAACACCAACTGGATTCTGTTAGAATCAGAAAAATGAGGCAAAATTTTACTTTTCATTCAAACCCATAGGGGCCATTGCATGTAGAGATATAATCCATTTAGTTTCCTAATGTTCCAGATAACGCTTCGCATTGCCACCTCTAATCCCAAAATGTATCAAATCTATGCCCCATACTTGTAATCCTTTTGGGTCACCACCATGACACTGTACAAAGTGTCTTAGAAGGGTCCGTAATTGGGTCAAGTCCTCAGATCCTTTTGCTGCCAAGATATCACGCACATCTTCTCGTATACGAGTTTTTAATTCTCATGTAGTTATTCCGACATAAATCTTAGGACATGGGCAGCGTGCCATATATATTACATTTCTGGTATTACATGTAATATAATGGCGTATTTTAAACTCTCGACTACCATCGGTCGTCGAAAAAACATTAGTCCTCAGCATATTAGGGCAGGCAGCACACTTTCCACAAGGAAAAAATCTTTTTGCTGGACCACGAGTGCTAAACGGGTTCCGTCTCTGAATGACATAATGGCTTTTAACCAGAGAGTCCTTCAGATGAGGTGACTCCTAGCTGTCTTTAGGGGGAATCTGGAATCTCATTTGCAAGTATGGGGTCATTTTTCAAAACACTCCAATGCGGGCCAGAATCTCTCGCACATTTGACCATTGATTGTTAAAGGTCGTGATATACCTGATGTCATTGTTATTCTTTCTCTTTTTTTGCTGTAATAAATGATTTTGAGGGGTCTTTTTGGCTTGATAGTAAGCCCTCTTCATCATCCTTTTACTATAGCCTCTATCTAAAAATCTTTCCTTAAGATTCATCGCCTGAGCTTCAAATTTAGCATCTGATGAACAGATCCAACGCATGTGTAGGAACTGTCCAACAGGAATGGCTTTGATAGTAGATTGGTTGTGAAAGGATGATGCATGGAGCAATGAATTTGTTGTTTCTTTGCAAAACACATCAGTCTCAATGACCCCTTTATCATCCACCTCAATCAATATGTCAAGAAATTCGACTTTTTTTCAAATCAGCCTTAAAAGTTAATCTGATATTTTATTGATTCACATTGAGATTGCCATAAAAGTGGTTAGCTAGACATCAACCCACGCCACAAAAAACAGAATGTCGTCGAAGTATTCAGCCAACATTGGATATGATCAGATGCCGAATACATAACATCATGAAAGAGTTGCCTTTCCCAATATCCCAAAAACAGATTGGCATATGCCGGAGCACATGCAGCTCCAATAGCAGTTCCTTGACATTGAACATAAAAAGTATCTCTAAATACAAATAAATTATGAGTTAGGATAAATTTCAAAAGGTCAAGGACTAATTTACACAAATCTGAATCCAAATTACTTGATTTTAGAAAAAATTCCACAGCCTCAAGTCCATCTTGATGTCGAATACTCGTATACAGCGACTCCACATCTGCCGTCACTGAGTACACACCAGATTCGACATTGATCCCGTCGATCCGCCTTAGAACATCCGTGGTATCTTGTACATAAGATGGTAATAGTTCCACTAGTGGCTTCAAGTAATAATCAATGAATGTACAAGCGGGGTCACAGAGTCCCCCCATTCCCGAAACTATAGGACGTCCAGGCGGATCGACGGGATCTTTGTGTATTTTAGGAAGCAAGTATAAGGTTAATAATGACTTGGCAGTATCTTCACAAGTTCTGGCATTACATATACATGTATTTGTAGATTTTCCAGTTCCAAGAGCAGTCTAGCTCCAGCTTTCAGAGTCCAAGGTTTTTCCATGAAATGTTTTATCTCTAGCTATTCGTGAAAACAAATTACACAAAGCACAGTACAGCTCCTGATGCCAGGACACTTTTTTCTGATTCAGTTACCACTTTTATGTGTTTACATACCTAAAATCTTTTATTCATCAAAAGGAAAATATTGAATTGCAGTAAAACAATGATTAGTGTGATTTTCTGCCACAGTTTCATGTTACCAGTTGTACAGAGCTATGATTTATTAACAAGGGCCTAGCCTAGCATTTCTTGCAAATAAGGAGATACCATTATTGTAAATGGCACATGGTAGATGAGGACCCCATTTCACTTTTTTCAGAAGGGCCCAGGAACTTCAAGTTTTGCCTTTGCTTATAAGGGTTGTCTGGGATTTATCTACTTTTAAATAGTCATCTTATTTTTGAAGGATTAAAGGAATTTGCAAAATGAGGTTTGTGTCATCTTTGTTTATGTCATATTTGTTTTTTCCTCATTGCCTTCCAAGAGCCATAACTTTTTTATTTTCCCTCTAGGTAGACATACGATTGCTTGTTATTTGGAATGTGAAATAAATACAATTGCTATTACAGAGTTTATGTTTTAGTACTTTTAAAACAATAAAAAAATAAAAATGTTTTTTTTTTTATTCACACTGCATTTTTTGTGAACAATATAGGTTTTCCCATCTGTCGTTATGAGTGAGGGTCTATTTTTGGACTATAGTGCAGTTTTTATTGATATCATTTTGGGATACATGTGACTTATTTTATCACTTCTTATTCCAATTTTCCAGGAATAAGAAATTATAAAAAAAAAAAAGTATTTGTCATTTTATTTTTTTCTCTTACAGCATGCACTTTGCAGGATAAATAATGTTATATTTTAATAGATTTGACATTCCCAGATGCAGCAGTACCAGTTATGTTTAAAACGGCAAAAGGGAAGTGTTATTTACTTTTAATAATTTTTTTAAATTTATTTTTAGCATTTTTTTTTTAACTTGTACTGTTAGTCCCCCTAAGGTACTTACCACTAGAGGGCATGATTGCTTGTACACTGTTCTGCAAAACTAATATATCACATAACAGTGTACAATAATGGCTTACTCACTGTGGCAGGGGGTAATAGGAGTAGTAACATGGCAACTCTGCAGTCCTTCATTAGGTCCCCAGCTGCCTTGATAACCAGTCTCCAGCTGCTAGCGGCTGGTCCTGGCTGTAATTTACAGTGGTTACCTGCCACGCATGGAGCAGGCTCACTCACTGACTCCCTAACTGACTGAATGACGTACAGTTATGTCATGTGTTGTTAAGAGGTAAAAAAACAAAAAAAAAACAAGCATCACTGCATGTAAACTGTTAGCAGCAGATTATCCAGATCAGTCTCCAGTAGTTGAACAGCAAAAGGAACTTTATTCATGAACAGAACAAGGATAACGTCTCAGCACACATGAGACCATGTCTGCACTTATCAGTCCATCTGCAGTCAGCTCTAACCTGTCTCTTCCTCTCACAGAGTTGTTTTTTTTTAAGCAGTCTAACTTTATCAACAATGACAACATCCCTTGACAAAGGCTCACACATGCAATACATACAGAAGTGGTTGTTGCACACAGTAATAAGTATTATTCCAACACCCCCACTCAACAACTACTTATCCAATTAGTCCCATCATCTTCCTGAAATCTTCAAACTTGGTTATTGGCAATGGCTTTGTCTGGCCCATCAGCTATCATTTTGTCAGTTTCACAGTAGACAAAGTCAATGATACCCCCTTTCCACTAAATCTCGCAGGTGTGATGTCTTCCCTCAATGTTTTTAAAATCCTGGAATTGATCCTTTCATTGGCGAGTTTAATACATCCTTGGTTGTCTTCATAAATCGTAATAGGTTGAGTTGGATTTTTTACCAAGGATCCTCTAACATTTTGGTTTAACCAAATTACTTCTTGACTGGCATGAGCTGCTGAAATGTTTTCCCTGCCCCTCTGTAGATGATAACGCAACTGACACTGCTTTCTGCTTGACCAAGAAATTGGACTTTCTCCTAATTTAAATAAGTAACCACTTGTTTGACTTTCGATCACTTAAATCCCCGGGCCCAGTCTGCGTCCACATAAGCTGTGAGCTTTAGATCAACCATTTGCAGATATTTTTAGGTTTCATGTCTTGAGTTTGCTTCAGAAATTGAAGGACTCTTTTAACTGCATTCCAGTCTCTTTGACGTGGCTTACTTACACGTCGCACAGAATACCCATTGTCCTGTGATATCGGGCCGAATAGTTGGTGCTATGTACAGAAAGTCCCCCCACGCTTTTTTTGTAACTCTCATTGTTGGGAAAGTAGATCATCTTCTCCTTCCAACTTTGGGAAGATGGATCCATTGGGTGTTAAAATGCCTTTGGCTTCTGACATTCCGAACTGGTTTGAGGACTGCGACAATTTTAGCTTTCTGGTTAGAAGGAAATTTCCATCTTCTTCTCTCTGGATCTGGATTCCCAGATAATGTGTCACTTTTCCAAGGCCTTTGTTTCAAAATGTTGGTTCAAAATTGTTCCTACTTTTGTAATTTCAGCTTCTTCTTGATGAGCAAATGATGACATCAACAACATACAGAAGAACATACATCCACTTATCTGCTGTAATTTAGTGTATAAACACGGATCACTTGACTTCTTCAAATCCTTCTTTCAGCAGAACGTCATTCATCTTAGGTGTTCCACCTGTTGCCGATTGTTTTAGCCATAAAGAGATTTTTGCAGTTTACACACAAGGTTTTTCTTCCCTTTTTTTTAATAAAACCCCTTCTTTTGAGCCCATATACACCTCTCTTCAATGTTCACCATTTAGAAAAGCTGTCTTAATGTCAAAATGTCTTACTTTCATGCTTTCCCACCGCTGCTACGACATTAAAACTCTGAAATGTTGTTTGTATAGCGACTGGAGAAAATGTAGCATCATAATCTTCTCCATATTTTTGTAAGTACCCTTTTGCAACTAGTCTTGCCTTAAATTCTATGCACTTTACCATAAGAGTCATACTTGGTTTTGAAAACCCACTTACATCCAATTGCTTTCTTACCCCTGTGGTAGCTTGGTAATTTTCCATGTCTGAAGCTGTTGAAGAGATTCCATTTCTTCATCTCAGCTTTAATCCATTCGCTTTTCATGGGACTGGTATAGTTGCATCTCTTTCCATGACTGAGGCTCTGACTCACAATGTGTCCCCCACCATGTAGGACAGGCGTTAGCTGGAATACCTTTGTTGCACCTGTTGGATCTCCTGACTGATGGTTCAGCAGGTATTTCAGTTTTCCTCTCCAGTAACTTGAGAGTCACCCACACTTCAGTGTCTTTTTCCTTGTTTTTTTTGAATTTGTGACTATGGGTTGCTTCTGTGGCTCAAGTGGAATTACTGGAGTAACTTCATGAAATTTGACGATACAGAGTTTTCATCTATTTCTAAAATCTCTGCTGATTGTCACCTTGTTGGCTTCTGGTGCAGGATTGTATCCTTTTTGGGTTTCACTGTAGCCTACCAGAACTCCTTCCTTTGCATGAGCTTCCCATTTTGTACGCTTTTCTCTAGGAACATGTACAAATGCTTTACTTCCAAATATTCTTATGTGCTTTAATTCGGCTTTTTTTTGTTCCATTGCTCATATGGAGTTTCTTGTAGCTTTCCCTGGTAATCTGTTTTGAAGATAGCAAGCAGTCATTATGCTTTTCCCCAATATGTCTTGGGGAGCTCAGCATCAAAAAGCATACTTCTTCCACTTTCACCAAAAAGTTCGGTTTTTCCCTCTCTGCAACACCATTCTGTTCTGGGTAGTATGGTATGGTAGTCTGGAACACCCATTCCATTCTTTTTTTAAAATGGCTTGTGGGCTTTCCACTTGTGTAATTTAGTTCCTTGTCAGCACATAATGTCTTTGGGATTCTTCCAAATTTGTTGGCTACATCAGCTAGGTACTCTTCTAGTTTATCTGCAACTTCATCTTTGCTAAGAAGCAAATATACAATTGTATATCTGGAGTAATCATCAATAAATGTGAAAAATATCCTTCTTTCCAGGTGTTTGAGTACTCATTGGACCACACACATCTGTATGAATCAAGTCCATGGCTGTGCTGATGTAGTGGTTCTGTGTTTAGGAAATGATTTCCTTGTCATTTTACCTTTAAGGTAGCTAGTACACTTCATTTTCCCGACTGCATTGGTCAATTGTAACGCCGTTAGCAAGCTCTTCCGAACTAGCTTTCTTTTTGCTTCTGGGTCCTTATGCCCAAGAAAGTCGAAAGCCACACAAGGTTTGCAATTTCTCATGTTCTTGTTTTTACAGTATAAACAGCCTCCTGATATTGTAACTGGTAAAAATCCATCTTTGATATTTCCTTTTGCAAGAGTATGACCCTCTCTTGTGATGATGCAGCGTCATCCATAAAGTAACTACAAATTTCCCCTGTCTTGTGAGTTTCTTCACTGAATAACAAGTTGCTTTCAAGACTTGGAACATAGAGCACATCCTTTACTTGGATCTTTCTGGTTTCTGTTGGAGAGACTTGGCAGTGGAGGTAGCCGTCTCCTATTCCTTCTGAAGTTATATACTGACCATTGGCTAAGATAACTTTTTCTGATCTGCTTTGGGCCAGTTGAAAAGAAACTTCTGTTATTTGTCATGTGGCTTGTGGCACCGGAGTCTATGCACCATACATATCTTGCTGATCTGCCTGTACTTGTATTAAATGCTGATTCAGCACACACAGGGTCCAATTCTTCTTTAATAGCACTTTTGGCTTTCTCATTGTTCCCTTTTCCTTTAAGCCGATTCATTTTTGCTTTCCAGACTCTGCAATTTGCCTTTATGTGACCAGTTTTCTTGCATACAAAGCATTCACGTGTTTCCTTTAAATGACTCTTATGTGTTGTATGATCCTGAGTCTTTAATGCAGATTCTGCTGTGGACACATCACTGCTGCTTGTACTCTTTGCTTTTCTCTTGTAGTCATCCACAAGCTTGCCTTTAACATATTCTAATGTGAGCTCATCATCTGGCCGTGCATCTAGTGCGGTGACCAGTGTGTCATAGCTTTCTGGGAGACCGCTGAGTAACAGTGCAGCAACATGGAAGTCTTTTATGTCTTCCCCTATTCCGCGCAGACATATCTATGGGGGTTCTCACTCCTCAATTGGTGGAACGTATGGTACCAGAAAATCCCATTGTCCCGATATATCACGCTCTACCGAAGATCCACAAGGAGGGCTTTCCACCTGCCTTCCGGCCCATCGTCTCGGGCATCGGTTCTCTTACCGAGAACCTGGGACGATGGGTGGATATACAACTCCAACCACTGGTTTTGCAGATACCTGGTTATCTTCGTGATACCAAGCAGTTAGTTGGGATAATGGAGAACTTGGTATGGCCAGATGGGGCCATTTGGCTCACATGTGATGTCGTGGGCCTTTATCCCAGCATTCCTCACGATAAGGCCTTAACAGTATTGCGGGATTTTCTGAACAAATTTAGTGAGTACTCGGCACATAAACAGGAATTCATTTTGATGGCAGTGGATTTTTTACTCCACCATAATTATTTTTCATTTGATGGGGAGTTTTTTCTACAGGTATGCGGCGCCTCGATGGGGGGCCCGCTTTTCTCCCTCCCTAGCAAACATATATATGTCATCTTTTGAGGACATGTTTTTGTTTGCAGGTGATGAAAGATTCAAAGCACATATCTACTGGTATTGTCGATATATCGACGACCTGCTATTTATATGGCAGGGTCCGTCAGATATGATCGTACAATTCATTAATTACCTCAACAGTAATACCAAGAATCTCAAGTTTACATATAATTACCATGAGAGCCGAATGGATTACTTAGACATCACCTTGGTGGATACTAGTGACAAAAAAATAGAAGTTATGCCTTTTTTCAAAAAAACATCACGCAACTCTATTTTACAAGCCTCTTCATGTCATCCCCGACATGTGGTGGACAATATCCCTTTTGGAGAACTATGTTGATTTAAAAGAAATTGTTCGCAATTAAACAACTTTGAGGATATTAAGAATAAAACATGCATAAAATTGAAACAGCGCGGTTATAGCAAGAGAATACTGGCAAAAGCGTCTGACAGAGTTGATTCTTTAAATAGGGAGGATTTATTGAAGTGTCAAACAAAAAGACACAAAAAAGCTAAGGGTAATACTATTACTTTTAGCACACGATATAGTAGACAATACAGCCAAATTGTCGATATCGTGAAAACACGTCTGCCACTATTATTTGTGAATCCAGAAATTAAAAATATTTTACAAACCCAGGTGAGATATGTTTCTCGCAGAGCCCCGAGTTTGGGCTCTATCCTCTCTCCGAGTCTTCTACCCCCCATTGAATTGCGACCTAATATGTGGATGGATGTCAAGGGATCATATAGATGTGGACATTCCATCTGCACCGTATGCAAACATGTACAGCGCACAAACCAATTCACTTCTTATAGTAATGGGAAGAACTATTCCATCAAAAATTATATTAAGTGCCACACGAAATATGTTGTATATTTAATTGGTTGCACGACATGTCGCCTTCAGTATGTAGGATGGACTACTGGTCCTCTCAAGGCGAGGATCAGAAGACATCTATCAGATGCCTGTCGTCCGGTTAGCTTTAAATCTTCGGCTGTCTCACGCCACTTTGCCGAGGAGCATGCCGGTGACACCTCGGAACTTACAGGGGCGGTGACTCGGGTTAGAAGCTTCTATCCAGGGAGGCCTGGTGGATCTTTCATTTGTCCACCAGGTCTCCTCTGGGCCTTAATGTCAGACAGGATATCACCTACCATTATTGAGCCTGTACCTTTTTCCTGTCACTGTAGGTCAGCGCTAGACTTTTCCATACATTTGTTAACAACACTTACAAATAATACATGGGTTCTTTTTAGCATGCATCATTTGTTTTTATTAGTTAGTTAATATGTCATATGTTTAATGTCTTATATAAAATGTATGCATTCTGTCACATGACCGTTTTTTCCCGTTATATAATGCGGTGATTTCCGGCCATGACCAGAGCAGTATCTAATAACCATGAGTAAGGGAGACGCCATTCCCGAAACGCGTAGGTTTGTCTAGCTCGGTTGAACCCATGACTACATGCTTGCTGCTATAATT
Source organism: Phyllomedusa bahiana (assembly GCA_025379985.1). NCBI lineage: Eukaryota > Metazoa > Chordata > Amphibia > Anura > Hylidae > Phyllomedusa > Phyllomedusa bahiana. The sequence goes on along the minus strand of JAODAL010006304.1, from coordinate 49,183 downwards.
GCATATTACCCACCTTGTTCTTGCATTCCCAAAATGGAATTTTTAATGAGTTTGAAATAAATACAATGAAAGAATTTTCTTAAAAAAGACAAAGACGGATCTCCTCATTTGCCTGGTAAAGTACCTCTCAGAGCAGTTTGGAAGCTGGTTATATTCATTCATTTCAACGGACTTTCTATTCGGACTGGGAATCCTATGAACCGTGACTCCACTGCAAGTATCTGAGACACAGGTGAGCTGATACAACCATTTCCATTTTATATTCCGCGCAGACGCTCCACATTTCTAGGGTGTCTCTGATGTAGTCCTACATATCCTGGTCCTTACTTAACTTGGACTGATACAGTTTCCTCATTAGATAAAGCTTATTGCTGAGATTTGTTCTCTCATGCACTGTCTGTAGCTCTTCCCACATGACCTTTGTAGTGTTACATTTGCATATGTGTACAATCTGGTCATCATCTATAGTGAGGGATATAGTGCTCTGTGCTTCTGATCCTTCTCTATCCATTCCTCTGATGGAGGATCAGGCTTGGGCTCCTGTGTATATTTCCACGTACCTTCTCTTATTAGAAGCATCTTCACCTTGAATTTCCAGGATTGGTAGTTCTGGTTTGTCAGGCTTGGCACTGAGAATTTCACAGGATTGGTGCTAACAGCCATCTTATCTTCTTGTTTATCTTCTTACTGTTCACACTTTACTGTTGTACTGGGATACTGGAATACTTGGATACTTGGATACTGGAATACTTGGATACTGGGCCCATAACCTGTTAGCAGCAGATTATCCAGATCATTCTCCAGTAGTTGAACAGCAAAAGGAACTTTATTCATGAACAGAACAAGTATAACTTCTCAGCACACAGGAGAACATGTCTGCACATATCAGTCCATCTGCAGTAAGCTCTAAACTGTCTCTTCCTCTCACAGAGTTATTTTTTTTTTAAACAGCCTAACTATATCAACAATGACAATATCCCTTGACAAAGGCTCACACATGCAATACATACAGAAGTAGTGGTTGCACACAGTAAAAAGTATTATTCCAACATAAACACTGAACGACACTCAATCCCAGGAATGTACCCCCGCACAGGCTGGGCGATGAGACATCTGCTCATTGCTCTGCCTGCTACAACCATGTCACACGTTTACAAACTCTGTCAAAAAGAATGAAATGATCACATTTGGAGGATACTCACCCAGATTTCTCCCTTTGTGGCGATTATGTGAATCCCAAATATGACACAAAGCAATGTTTGTTTTATTGCTAACCATTTTGGCCTCAGGAAACTAATTATTTAATAAATGTCATATGTTTTTGACATGAAAACATGAAATTACTCAAAATGTACAGAATCATCAACAAAAAGAATTCCTAAATAGAAACTTGTTGCCACATGGGTTTTTATACAGCACTAGTAATGCCATTTGACTGCTGCAGCCCCCCCCTGCCCTGTGACTCTCTCATTTCTCGACCGCTTTTTGCTCTGACCCGGGGCCCCTTGATATCTACGGCAGAGGCCCACAAAAACTGAGCCCTAACTAAAGCAACCCATAATCAGGGACACCTGTCCCGCCAGAGAACGCCTCCATTAAAATAACACCAGCCAGAGAGTGCCTCCATCAAGTGTCCCAGGCTGAGAGTGGCTCCATTCATAACACCAGCCAGAGAGTGCCTCCACCAAGTGTCCCAGGCAGACAGTGCCTCCATTCATAACACCATCCAGAGAGCGCCTCCATCAAGTGTCCTAGGCACACAGCGCCTCCATTCATAACACCAGCCAGAGAGTGCCTCCACTCATAACTCCAGCCAGAGAGTGCCTCCACTCATAACGCCAGCCAGAGAGTGCCTCCACTCAGGCTCGGACTGGGCCGCCGGGGGACCGGGGACTCCCTCGGTGGGCCCCCCCGAGCCGTGGGGGCCCCGGGAGGCAGTGCCGTGCACGCCTGCCCCGGGGCCCGTCCGCGGCTTTATCCGGTCCCTGAGCACCCGGGACTGCGTTTTCCCGAGACGCCCAGAGACCGTGTCCCGGGAGTTGGGGACTGATTGTCCCCGACTCCCGGGCTGTGCGCGGTGCTCAGCGGAGCACAGCGCACTAGCGCTGCGCTCCGCTGATCTGCCTGGCAGGCTGAAGGCGTTAGGCCTTCAGCAATCCAGGCGCCGGCCCCTACTTGCTGATGTAGGCGGCGCGGTGAAGTCACTATCACCGCGCCGCCTATGCAGGGCGGCAGTACGGAGTCCGGCGGGAGCACGGAGTCGCCGGGACCTGCCAGGAGCTGGGAGCGCGGAAGCCATGAAAGTGGCTGGTTTGTTGTTTTTTGTTTTTTTTTTTAACTACAGGGGTCCCTGGCTAAAGGGGGCCCTGGCTACAAGGGGGGCTCTGACTACAGGGGGTCCCTGACTACAAGGAGGGGCTCTGACTACACGGGTCCCGGGCTACAAGGGTGGGGCTCTGACTACAGGGGGTCCCTGGCTACAATGGGGGGCTCTGACTATAGGGGGTCCCTGGCTACAAGGGGCGGCTCTGACTACAGGGGTTCCCTGGCTACAAGGGGGCCTCGACTACAGGGGGTACCTGGCTACAAGGGGTGGGCTCTGACTACAGGGGTCCCTGGCTTACAAAGGGGGCCCTGGCTACAAGGGGGGGCTCTGACTACAGGGAGGTCCTGGCTACAAGGGGGGCTCCTGGCTACAAGGGGGGCCTCTGACTACAAGGGGGGCCCTGGCTACAAGGGGGTCCCTGGCTACAAGGGGGGTCCCTGACTACAAGGGAGGTCCCTGGCTACAGGGGGGGCCCTGGCTACCAAGGGGGGCCCTGGCTACCAGGGGGTCCCTGGCTACACGGGGGGTCCCTGGTTAAAAGGGGGGCCCTGACTACAAAGGGGGGCCCTGGCTACAATGGGGTCCCTGACTACAGGGGGGCCCTGACTACAAGGGGGGTCCCTGGCTACAAGGGGGGGGCTCTGACTACAGGGGGGCCCTGACTACAGGGGGTCCCTGGCTACAAGGGGGGGGGCTCTGACTACAGGGGGTCCCTGACTACAAGGGGGGTCCCTGGCTACAGGGGGGTCCCTGCTACAAAGGGTCCCTGGCTACAAGGGGGGGCCCTGCTACAAGGGTGAGCCTTGCTACAAGGGTGGGGCCCTGGCTACAAAGGGGGGGCCCATGGCTACAAGGGGTCCCTGGCTACAAGGGGGAACCCTGGCTACAAGGGTCCCTGGCTACAAGGAGGGGCTCTGACTACAGGGGGTCCTTGGCTACAAGGGGGTCCCTGACTACAGGGGGTCCCTGGCTCAAGGGGGGCCCTGGCTACAAGGGGGTCCCTGGCTACAAGGGGGTCCCTAGCTTCAAGGGGGGGCCCTGGCTACACGGGGGGACTCTGAATAAAGGGGGGCCCGGACTACAGGGGGTTCCTGGCTACAAGGGGGGACTCTGACTATAGGGGGTCCCTGGCTACAAGGGGGTCCCTGGCTACAAAGGGGTCCCTGACTACAAAGGGGTCCCTGACTACAAGGAGGGTCCCTGGCTACAAGGGTGGGCCCTGACTACAGTGGGTCAATGGATAGAAGGGGGTCCCAGACTCCAGAGGGTGCCTGGCTACCGGGGTGTCCCTGGCTACAGGGGGGGGGGCCCTGGCTACAAGGGGGGGGCCCTGGCTACCTACAGGGGGCCCCTGACTACAAGGGGGGCCCTGGCTACAAGGGGGGTCCCTGGCTACAAGGGGGGTCCCTGGCTGCAAACGGGGCCCTGGCTGCAAAAGGGGCCCTGACTACAAAAGGGGCCCTGACTACCTACAGGGGTCCCTGGCTACCTACAGGGGTCCCTGGCTACCTAAACGGGGGCCCTGGCTACAAGGGGGGTCCCTGACTACAGGGGGTCCTTGGCTACAAGGGGGGCCCTGGCTACAAGGGGGGCCCTGACTACAAGGGGGGGCCCTGGCTACAAGGGGTCCCTGACTACAAGGGGGCCCTGACTACAGGGGGTCCCTGACTACAAGGGGGTCCCTGGCTACAAGGGGGCGGGGGCTCTGACTACAGGGGGCCCTGACGACAGGGGGTCCCTGGCTACAAGGGGGGTGGCTCTGACTACAGGGGGGCCCTGACTACAAGGGGGTCCCGGGCTACAATGGGGTCCCTGGCTATAAAGGTTTCCCTGGCTACAAGGGTGGGCCCTGGCTACAAGGGTGGGCCCTGGCTACAAGGGGGGGCCCTGGCTACAAGAGGGTCCCTGGCTACAAGGGGGGACCCTGGCTACAGGGGGTCCCTGGCTACAAGGGCTGGGCCCTGGCTACAAGGGTCTCTGGCTACAAGGGGGGGCCTGACTACAGGGGTCCTTGGCTACAAGGGGGTCCCTGACTACAGGGGTCCCTGGCTACAAGGGGTCCCTGGCTACAAGGGGGGGCCCTGGCTACAAGGGGGTGCCTGGCTACAGGGGGTCCCTGGCTACAAGGGGGGGGGGGGCTCTGACTACAGGGGGGCCCTGACTACAGGGGGTTCCTGGCTACAAGGGGGGACTCTGACTACAGGGGGTCCCTGGCTACAGGGGGTCCCTGGCTACAGGGGGTCCCTGGCTACAAGGGGGGGCTCTGGCTACAGGGGGTCCCTGGCTACAAGGGTGGCCCTGTACTACAGGGGTCCCTGGCTACAAGGGGGTCCCTGACTACAGGGGTCCCTGGCTACAGGGGGGTCCCTGGCTACAAGGGGGGCCCTGGCTACAAGGGGGGGCCCTGGCTACCTACAGGGGGCCCCTGACTACAAGGGGGGGCCCTGGCTACAAGGGGGGTCCCTGGCTACAAGGGGGTCCCTGGCTACAAGGGGGGCCCTGGCTGCAAAAGGGGCCCTGACTGCAAAAGGGGCCCTGACTACAAAAGGGGCCCTGACTACCTACAGGGGTCCCTGGCTACCTACAGGGGTCCCTGGCTACCTAAAAGGGGTCCCTGGCTACAAGGAGGGGGCCCTGGCTACAAGAGGGGGGCCCTGGCTACAAGGGGGGGCCCTGGCTACAAGGGGGGCCCTGACTACAAAAGGGGCACTGGCTACCTACAGGGGGCCCCTGACTACCTACAGGGGGCTCCTGACTACAAGGGGGCCCCTGTCTACAAGGGGGGCCCTGGCTACCTAAAAGGGGGCCCTGGCTACAAAGAGGGCCCTGACTACAAAAGGGGCCCTGAGTACAAAAGGGGCCCTGGCTACCTACAGGGGGCCCCTGACTACCTACAGGGGCCCCTGGCTACCTAAAAGGGGGTCCCTGGCTACCTACAGGGGGTCCCTGGCTACAAGGGGGGGCCCTGGCTACACGGGGTCCCTGGCTACAAAGGGGGCCCTGACTACAAAGGGGGGGCCCTGGCTACCTAAAGGGGGCCCAGACTACCTACAAGGGGGGCCCTGACTACAACGGGGGCCCTGACTACCAGGGGGGCCCTGACTACCTAAAGGGACGCCTTGACTACCTACAAGGGGGGCCCTGACTACATAGGGTGCCCTGGCTAACCTAAATACTAAAGGGGCCCTGACTACCTACACAGTAGCTAAAGGGGGGGGGGCATGACTTCCTGCACACTACCTAAAGGAGACCCCTAACTGCCTGCAACTACCTAAAGGAGGCCTTAACTGCCTGTATACTCCTGCATGGGAAGCCCTAACTGCTGTATACTACCTAAAGGGGTCCCTAACTGCTTGCAGCCATATATAAAGGGGACCCTAACTACCTACAGCTTACCTAACTGGAGAGAAACCACACACTACCTACAGACTGGGGCCTTGCCTATTTGCCTACCTACCTAGAGTCTTGACTACCTACCTGGTAATATAATTGGAGAGGGCAGCAGCCCATAGTTGTAGCATTATTTCCAAGGGTTAGTCCTCTCCCCCCCCCTCCAACCCCTAGATACTAGGCCTCTAATTTATGGCTTGTAACCCGCGTCTCTCCCACCCTGGAAGTTTGTACAGAGGTGGGAATAGGTGAAGAGATGCTGGAAAATTGAGGATTCTAAGATATTTGTGTGTAATTTCTGCAGGGATGAGTTGTGGCCGGGACAAGTCATCATGGCGGTGTGGAACGGAAGCAGAAGAGAAGGGAAAAAGAACGACTCATGAGAGAAGAGAACGACTCCTCAGATATGACGTCTCCGGTGAGTACCTGATTTCAGGGGTTATTTTACTTCTATATTGGATCAGTGCTGTATTCACTGTAATGTGATGTGATCTGAGCTGGTGTCTGACCTCTATGTGGTCTCTATAATGGCGGTGTGTAGGTTATTCCTGAGCTTTTGTCTGACCTCTCTGTGGTCTCTATATGGTGGTGTTGTAGGTTATACCTGAGCTGGTGTCTGACCTCTATGTGGTCTCTATATGGTGGTGTTGTAGGTTATACCTGAGCTGGTGTCTGACCTCTATGTGGTCTCTATATAGCAGTGTTGTAGGTTATACCTGAGCTGGTGTCTGACCTCTATGTGGTCTCTATATGGTGGTGTTGTAGGTTATACCTGAGCTGGTGTCTGTGGTCTCTATATTGCGGTGTTGTAGGTTATAACTGAGCTGGTCTTGGAGCTATATGTTGTGGTGTTGTCGGTATAATGCCAGCGTACATGTGTCCCTGATTGACCCTGTGATAGGAGTTAGACTTTTACTTCTTGCTGGTGTTATTATTTAGGAGGTGGCAAGGTGCGTGAGCACGGGAAACTGGGAGGGGGATATTGTATGTGTGTGGAGGGGATATTGTAATGCGGGTGGAGGGGGATAGTTGTATGTGGGTGGAGGGAGATATTGTATGTGGGTGGAGGGGATATTGTATGTGGTGGAGGGGGATATTGTATGTGGGTGGAGGGGATATTGTATGTGGGTGGAGGGGGATATTGTATGTGGGTGGAGGAGGATATTGGATGTGGGTGGAGGGGGATATTGTATGTGGGTGGAGGGGATATTGTATGTGGGTGGAGGGGGATATTGTATGTGGGTGGAGGGGATATTGTATGTGGGTGGAGGGGGTATTGTATGTGGGTGGAGGGGGATATTGTATGTGGGTGGAGGGGATATTGTATGTGGGTGGAGGGGGATATTGTATGTGGGTGGAGGGGGATATGGATGGAGCTACTTAGCCCTGTGTCTATGATATGTTAGACTGACAAATGTGTGAGATACAGATATGTGACTCACTTGCTATTGTACTACACAATACAGTTCTGTTTTGCACACTGTATTATGTGGTAAAATGGGCGCGTTTATGTCCGAGAGGCCGGTAATATTTTCATGTACAGTAGGGTGGGCCCCCGAAGATCAATTCCCCTGTGGGCCCCAGACCTACCAGTCCGACACTGCCTCCACTCATAACGCCAGCCAGAGAGTGCCTCCATCAACTGTCCCAACCAGAGAGTGCCTCCATCAACTGTCCCAGCCAGAGAGTGCCTCCATCAACCGTCCCAGCCAGAGACTGCCTCCATCAACCGTCCCAGCCAGAGACTGCCTCCATCAACCGTCCCAGCCAGAGACTGCCTCCATCAACCGTCCCAGCCAGAGACTGCCTCCATCAACCGTCCCAGCCAGAGAGTGCCTCCATCAACTGTCCCAGCCAGAGAGTGCCTCCAACAACTGTCCCAGCCAGAGAGTGCCTCCAACAACTGTCCCAGACAGAGAGTGCCTCCATAAACTGTCCCAGCCAGAGTGCATCCATCAACTGTCCCAGTCAGAGAGTGCCTCCATCATCTTTCCCAGCCAGAGAGTGCCTCCATCAACTGTCACAGCCAAAGAGCACATCAATCAACTGTCCCAACCAGAGAGTACCTCCGTCAACTATCCCAGCCAGAGAGTGCCTCCTTCAGCTGTCCCAGCCAGAGAGTGTCTCCATCAACTGTCCCAACCAGAGAGCGCCTCCATCAACTGTCCTAACCAGAGAGCGCCTCCATCAACTGTCCCAACCAGAGAGCGCCTCCATCAACTGTCCCAACCCGAGAGCGCCTCCATATTCAGTACCTACAAGGATCTACAGTGACAAACCACCCACAGAGATCAGCTGTGATCTTACATTATGTTTTCCTTTTCCCTCATTATCACTATCCCCACTCTCCTCTCACTTACTGCTTATCCCCGAACTCCCTCGCTGGACAATGAACTTTACATCTCCCCCTGCATTCTACCCTCACACCTGTCTGCTGCCTCCAACCTCTTCCTCACTGTTAATGCCCTCCGTACCAAACAAACCCTACCAAACTACAGTCTATCTTACTCCCACCTGCTCACCCTCTCACTGCTCCTTCTGGCTTCTGGGGACATATCCCCCAACCCAGGGCCCCCCCAGCACATTCCCGCCATAGTCTCTGCCTCCTTGAACAGAATCACCACTACAAATTCCACCAATCCCTTCAACCTGATACACATCCCTCTGACCCCTGTTCCCCCTATCCCTCTCCCTGGAGCTCTCTGGAATACACGATCTGTATGTAATAAACTCTCATACATACATGACTTGTTCATCTCACGCAACTTACTCTTCCTTGGCCTGACTGAAACCTGGCTGACCCCCTCCGACACGGTCTCCCCTGCCGCACTCTCTTTTAGCGGCCTCCAACTTACCCACACTCCTCGCCCTGGTAACAAGCATGGTGGAGGTTTCGGCCGACTCCAGTATGACACCACCTTGCTCCTTTGTCCCCCACGCTTTTCCTACCATCTCCCTTCCTCACGACTCTTCTCATTTGAGGTGCATACTACTGTCCGCTCCTTCTAATGTCCCTCGCAACATTTCAAGAGGCGTTGTTGTCTACCCGACACCGACCGGTCCCTGCAGCTCACATATGCTCTCTTTCTTGACACTACTTTGCTTTTGCCTGGCGTTCTCACACATTATCTTTACCACGCCGGAACATCCACTCTCACTCAATCGATCTATCAGATGGGGGTGAGAATTTCAACTATCCCAATCTGGACAACATCCGCCACTCTGCTATCCAAACTGATAAGAACACCCTGTATTCCACTTCTGCTCCCTCACTTCGACCCTCATCCCAGTGGAGACTTCCAACTCAGGGAGCCAAGTCTTGCTCTAAAAGATCGGACACACAATCTGGACCTCATTATCTTCCACACCGCCGTCTGAGCACCTCTATCTGACGTTGTCCTCTCTCATAGTCCTTCACCCAGCACAATCCTCACATATCTGGTAACCCACCTAACCTGCTTAACCTTCCCTCACACCAATCTAAGACAAACCACCTCCTGCTCCTCCTGTCTCATATCCAGTACGGCCACGGCAGGAACCTTTCCTAAAACCTCAAACCGTCTTCACTCTCTCTGACTCTCTTGCACCTCTTTCACTATATCCTCATTTAATGACCCAGACGCAGCCCCACTTTGCTACAACCACACAATCATCACCACCCTTGACTCAGTCGCTCCTCTTCACACACACACAGAAACCCGCAAAATCAACAGACAACCCTGGCACCAGACTCCTCACTAAACAACTGAGGCGTGCTTCTGAGGCATGCAAAAACGCCGCGGGAAGATAAAACTCACATCCACTGAATGGACTTTGCTTATACAAACAATCACTGCATATATATTTAAATCTGCACTCATTCAGCCAAAAAACTGGACTATTTCACCATCTCATATCTCCTGTCCACAACCCCAGAAAATTATTCATAAACTTACAACTCTCTTCTCCATTCACCAGACCTCCTCCCCATCCCTCTTTCAGCAGACCACTAATTTTGCTCATTTCTCAACATTGTATCCTTCAGAAGAAGATTCTCAGTAACCTCACATATCATCAGCAGAGAATGTATTGCTCTTTTCAGCCATGCTAGTCTACTCTCCAACCTACCAACTTGCCTCCCCACAGTCAGCATTATCTATTGACTCAAGCTATCGCCCCTCTTTTACTGCCAAATCCCAACCTAAACTACCTGTAGTCTTGATCTGCTGCCATCACACCCTTCATCCCTGACCTCGCGCCTCCTATCATCCCAGCCCTCATCCATCTCTACAACCTCACATCATAGAATCATCTGGCATGTTACTTTACCCTTCCGCATATGCCATCGTTATAATAAACATGCTCGTATCTCTCGTCTCAATGTCTCCTTAAAATAAACACAACCTTGGACCCCTACCTCTATGTCCAAACTATCGCCCCGTTCTTCACTCGCTCCCTTTTGCTTCAAACTCTCGAGACAAGCATGCTCTATCTTCAGCTGTCCTCACACCTTCCTCCAACTCTCTTTCTTGACCCACTACAATCTGGTTTCCGACCCCACCACTATACGATACCGCCATAACCAAAAGTTCACTATGCTACGTGAACTTGACCTAAAGGCATCATGAAACTACTCTGTGCTCCTCTCTTAGACCTGTCCTCTGCCTTTGACACTGTCGACCATTCATTCCTGCTAACAAATCCTTCCTCCCTCGGCATCTCGGACCTGGCTCTTTCCTAGATCTCCTCATACTCCTCACTGATGGGATTTCAGCGTCTCTCATTCTCACTCTCCTCCCCCCCCAGCTCTCTCTTGTTGGTGTCCTCGGGGTCGTCCTAGGTTCCTGTACTCTTCTCTATCTACACTCTTGGCTCGGGTCAGCTCATAGCCTCACACGGCTTCCATTACAACCTGTTTTGCGTGACTCGATACCCAACTCTTATCATTCGGGACCAGATGTCACTTCTCTTCTCTACCGGATCCCTGACTGTCTGTCCTCCATTCCTCCTTCTTCTCATCACGTCTCTAAAACTAAATGTAGAGAAAAACAGAGGCTAATCATCTTTCCACCGTCCAACTCTACCCTCTGCCATGATCTCTATATTCTCCAAGTCAACGGTCTACACTTTCACCAGTTCCCGCAAGTCCGCGCCTTGGAGGTAATCCTAGACTCCGCTCTATCTTTCGCAAAACCACACATCCAAACCCTCACCTCATGGCCTGCCGCCTCCACCTGAAAAGTACATTCTCTCGCATGCGGCCCATTCTCCCAAACTCTGTACACTACTAAAACCTAGTCCACGCCTTGTACATTATTCGACTTATCATTGTATACTCGTTTGGTTTATGTTATGTATGTAACCCCCTCGAATGGTACAGCGCCATGGATTCAATGGAGCTCTAAAATACTTAATAATAATAATAATAATAATAATATACAGGTTGAAATTCTTTGAGGCATAGACTTCACTAAAGAGTGATAATACTCTACAACAAGTTGGTTCTAAATCTCCCAAAGAGCAGTAGACAATTCAGATTAACAAGATGAATCCTTGTCATGGACCAAGTTTTGAAATTTCAGCTATAAATTTTTAATCGGATTAAGACTTGGAGTGTTTGCTCTAAATGTGTTTCTATGCTTAAAAGGGGTTTTGTCTCACTACACTAGATTGCTTACTTATTTAAAGATCTTGCAAAAACAAGTCACTTTCCTATATGTCCATTAACGTATCCTACCCTATTCTGAGATATCCCTTGCATGGTCTGATCAGCCCTCGGGTCGCTATAGCAAAAGACCTGTTCAATTTTTTATGATAGGCTGCCCATTGGGTTTTCTAAAGCTACAGACCTGGCTTTAAGCAGTCTAGTTGAAGCCATAAACACCCCCGAATTCAAAGTGAAACAAAAAAAAACAGGACTGAGGTAAGATGAATCAATGTAGTGAGACAATCCCTTTAAACACTCCTTGGTTCTGTGACAAGTTGTGTTATCAACCTGAAATTTCATCATTACCAAACCTATTTTCTATCAACAGAATGAGACTAGTGTCCAAAATATGGGTAATCCAATAGTAGTTAATAATTGCCTCTCCCATCCCACTTTTTTAACCCACTGTTTTCTTGTTTTTTTCTGTCTAGGTGTTAGTGTTAGTTTTCCTATGTCTTTTGCTAAATGTAAATCTATTTTATTAGACCATTTCATACAGTTCTGCAAACTTTTTGTTGCCATACATTAATATACATCTGCAAAATTAAAATTTTAGGATATAAAGCATAGCTAACTCAAGCTATAACTTGAATAGCAACACACTTAAAAGAGAACCTGTCACATAGATTATGCCCCTTGCTGAGGACGCACAATGAGAGTCAACCTGTTGTTTCCATGCTGTGTCCCTTTTCTTTTAAGATGCTGTGTTTTCTTTTTAATGCTAAAATTTTGGCCTTTTTCAGCCAAAGAGTATTCAAAAAGGGTCCTTCAAAGAGTCTTTTTTTTTTTAAAAACCCGGGCCAATCGGGGGCACCCCGCCCACCTAAAAAGCCAAACCTATTACTTTGAATGGGACAAACATGTGAAAACTGTCAGTGGGGGGTAGCCATTGGGGGGCGGGTTTAAACAAACTCAGAATAAGAATAGGGGTAAATGTCTAAAAGCTGCATCTTACAAAAAGGGGGGCACAGCTCTGGAAACAGCAGGTCTAAAACGCTTGTGCTCCCCTAGCAAGGGGGGCTAACTATTACAGGTTTCCCCTTTTAAGGTAAGAACAAAGGGCTAACTAAAACCAAATAAACCTTTGTCAATCAATATAATAATGTAGAAGAGGATAGGGTAAGGGAAAGGAAAATTAGAAAAAGACACAACTCAGTGACTGCCTGTGTTGACCATGCTGTCAGGCTGTTTTGCTCCACTGAAAAGGGGGTCTAAGTGCAGGTATTGCATAAAGAGAAGAGAATGTGCTCCAGCCTAAGAGGTGGGAGGTGAAGTTGCAGTGTTTTACAATGGCCTCGGGATACTATATTTGTACCATACAATAATAATAATAATAATCCTTATTTATGGTCTTTTCTGGGACATTCTATCTTGAAACCACCCCAACATAAATTCAGGACACTGTGTCTGGGCATATATTGACTAGAAGACCACCAATTTTTGGGGAACTTTTTCTAAAAGCATCTGCATTAGTGAGGTGCATGCAGTGATTCCAGTCTAATAGTGCCTTGTTACATTACAGTGCAGCACATGTCCTGTACTGCTACTTATATGGGAGCGGCTAATTTGGACACCAGGTGAGAACGACCCATTTTCTTTTCTTTTTTTTTTTTGTACATTGTGTATAAAGTACATGACCAAAAGAAGTTTCTATCCTCAAAATCCAGCCTCCAGCAGCTGTTTCTGATGTTATATGTAAGGACTTGCTTTATCAGTATTAGTTATCCCCCTTCTTTTTTTTAACTTCATTTTTTTATTTTTTTGGTAAAAATTTTTTGGGGGGGGTTTCAGAACCAATTACCAGAGATATTTAGAGATATTGTTTCAACATACAATAGTTTTAACCGAGAGTGGTCATCCCAGAACCAATTACTATTGTATGAGGGACCACTGTGTTATAATGGAAGGCTCAGGAGATGGTACTTGAGTGTTAAGCTCTATGTTAATAAATCAGTGTCTATAATTGGGATCATGCAGACTTAAGGAACGGCTAGGAAAATACAGCAAATATGTATAGAAAAAGCAAGTCTGATAGAGGCAAGGTGCCTTATGGGAGATCCAAGGAAGGCGATAAATTTTTTGACAGACAAGTAATCATTTTGATTGTGGGGTCCTACGCTGGACTCCCAGCAATCATTAGGCAGGGGACCCAAGCAAGATTGAAGTAAGGGTACAGTACGCGCCGCAGTACATCGTGTATTTCGTGACCTCGCGCTAATACGTGCGTAATCCCACGACGGTGGGGGCGGCAGCCCGCCCCACATAACATGCATTTCCCGGGGCCGTTTGCCGAAAAAATGCTTCATTATCTCTCCGTGCGTACAATACATCGTATCGTATTGTACGAGCAGGGAAGGGGGGCTAACCAAAGTTCTTTGAGAGCTATGGGTTTCCCAATATGGTGCGCATTTCCCAACGTATTGAGCGCAGTACACTGCAAAATACACGCCAAAATGCGCCCCAAAATAAGCAGGGAACAAATCTTAGGATTTCAGTAGGGCATTTTTTGGAAAAAAACACTACCCCTAATTATTTATAAAAGGCTAAAAAGGGAAATACTGCTTTTTAGGGAGGCCCCATGAACTAAAAAAGGGGTCCAAAACCCCCCAGGACCTCCCCCATGTAAATCTATCTTGCTATGATCATGCAGTAAAAAGGAATTGCGAGCTGGGACCCCGGTTCTAGTGATCGTGGGAGTCACAGATGTACTTCCGTTAGTAATTACACATTTTTTACTTTTCCCATAAATAGTTAATACATGTTTTTTAGGAGATAACCCCTTTTACATAAAAACTTGATTTTAACAAAAGGTCATTTTCTGAAGATACATTAACTTTAATTGATTAATCATTTACAATGTAAGTCTAACAACAAATAAAGAGCAACACTTTCAGGATGACAAATGCCAAGTGGAAGAAATATTGTGTTGTGCAAAGTCCAGATCTACAGTGCTGACAGTAGTGACCCAGGAGCTGACTGCCAATAATACACTTCCTAAATGAGTTTTCTAGGATTTTCATAAATACCTTACTAATATGCTCTTATTACAAATTGTTCCCCAGGATCTCCTCTGTAAAAATGTCACAAGCCTATATTCTGTACATACTATATGCTCCCAAACCCTGATTGTTTTGAATTTTGTGCCAATTTCAGCAAAACTTTTTTGGCACTTTCACATGACAAATTACAAAGCCGATTCAGCGCTGAAAATGTAGGTTGTTCCTCATTGGGAAAATTTCCCGGCTTTAAATGCAGAATTTCCAAAAAGGGAAATTTTGCTTTTAAATTTTATGATAAACACCCCCAAATAATTGCATTCAGTATTTGTCGGGGTTTAGCTTTTTCGCCCAAAAAAAATTAGTTAAGTGAGCGTCGTCTAAACGATGGCGCTGATTTTACATTGAATCAGTGAGAGCAGTTTACCATCGGCACCACGTTTTTTTGGGCAGATTATGTGTGTAATTTACCATCCCAAAACAGCATCAAAAATCGCTGTGTGAACATACCACAATGTTTCTTGTCTGCACAATAGTATCTGATGCTGCTAACAGTTTGGAAGCCTTGTCAATGAGACATTTTAAACAAGAACATCTAGAAGTAGTTGCTGAGTATGCCTTAAGGTTTGTTCACATGTTGGATATTCCTATACACACACACAAAAAAAAATCAAACATTTAATCCATGTGTTATCCACATCTAATATCTGCAACATTCCGTACATATTTTTGCTCTGGACTTTAACCCTTCACTGACATTTGGAGGGAGAATGGGAATGATAGTACATTACTTTGCCCTTGTCACAGTGGCTGTCACTCACCATACTTCTCATGCTCGCCTGGCAACATGTACATTAAAGTGGGGACCTGCAGCTTGTTGTTTTGTTGTAAACACATGTGACACAATCTAGGATGATGGTGGTAGTCCCTCCTGCTGTAGTGATGGTGTTGGCAGATGCCCATGATGTTATGTGCAGGAAGTAGGAGAGCGGAGACAGGGCTAATGGTGCAAACATCAACCTTTTCTTTTATTTATCAGCAAGATGATAAACATGACACTCTTCTTTTCTTTGGTTACACAGTCCTTGCTCAGCATGTCGCAGCTAGTACCCAGGAGTATTTCCATATAATAAAGTTCCTTATTTGGATGCAGCTTAGACTACAAGGAGCTTCTTTAACCACAGGAGAACTTACATACTAGTTCCTGTCTTCCAGCCTAGACTTCAAGGGGATAACTGAGCAATCCCATTAGAACTTTATTTGTAAATGAACCAGGCCAGAGGCAGAAATCTGGGCATCATTTGTTTGGCAGGCCAACGTGGGACAGGCTATTGCACTGCCTCACCTGTACACAACTGTGTGTACTTGTTCCATGGGAATCTTCATATTCCACCGGGCAGCAACTCCGTCCATAAAAGTCTATTTGGTCTTGCAGGAATCCATTCCCTCAGAATGCCAAAATAAAGACATATTACCAAAACATGGCCCTTCACACAGATAGTCATCATCATTATCAACATATAAAATACCATCTTCACTCACTTTAATGCATTAACCCTGGTTCAGCATATAATTAACCCGTAATGTACCGAAAGGGTTAAAGGGTGTAGAAAGGGTTAAATCCTGTATATTACACTGGTACTTCATAATGATGGTAAGGGGGTATTGAACCAGCTGACTCGATGACCCTGCTCCATATGTGGCAGAGGAGGGAAATCCAAAAATATAAAAAATACCTTTTATTGATATGCACTAAAAGATAACAAAAACCCAAACATAGCTAACCCTAATGTGCCCTGGACAAAAAAAACCTACCTAAAAGTGGAGCAAACGCCCCAAAAAGGGCGACCCCACACAGGAAGCACTCCCTGACAAAAAAACCCTAGACTATCCCTACCATGTAAGAAAGATATATAACAAAAAATATATATATATTATATACACCTAATCCAAAATAACAATAACTGCTCCAATGCGTTAACCCCACAAATTGATGGGTTTACCAAGGAGATTAATATGACCAAATATAACAGGGAAAAAAAAAACCTTAATGTATTTCGGGGCCTAAAGATATAGATGAATTATGAAAACTATTGGTAATGCTACTGAATACATATTGTAAAGATGCCAAGGGAGAAACAAATACAGATACTCACAATCTCCCACAAGCCAATTACAAGGTAATGGAAAGCAAATTAAATACTTCAGACAAGACCAAAATACCAAAAGGCATGATAGCCTAAAAACAATAAACAAATATATATTTATAAGTGAATATAACAAGTAATATAGAGAATATATAAACAGCCAAGATTGGCTAGAAAAACTTACCAAAAAGTAGCATAATCCAAGAAAATACTGCCCCTGCTAAATGCACTGACCGGGATGATGACAGGTAGATCAATGGCATATAAAATGTGCCCTTAAATAGGTGTACAACGCTCGCCAAATTAAGAGAACAACCAATGAGAATACAGTGACACTTACTGAGAAGATGCCAAACTACACGAGAGCTCGGCGTCCGGAAAACAGAAAATCGCATACACAAGTGGCCAACCGGAATAGATGAAGGCACCTGCAAAAGCAAATGAATGCAATGCAAGGCGCATTAGAAACAAAACCATTATATACCAATGCGCCGCTGGCGCATTATAACCAATAAACAAAAGCGCAATGTAAGGTGCTGGTAAACAAAGGCGCGACGCGGGGCGCATTCAGACCACTAGGCAGAGGCACAGAAAAACGAGTCTATCAAAAAAGAGACTAGCATAAAAACAATGAATGAATACAAATACAAACATTTACAAAGACCAAGAGGCACAGTACAGGGTGCTATAGAACAACCAATGATCAAGAGAGAACTAGAAAACCTAATAAGGGGAAATATATATATTTTTTAATGTACCGAGGCCAAAAGAAATAATAAACACAATACTCAAATAAATTAAGTAAAGGATAAACACTCATTGAGACCAAGAGGAGAGACTGTTTTTAATCTCCCCTCTTACATACGTGATACCACTGATTAACTTCAAAAACTAGACAATCTTTCTATAGATGGTGATTTCATACTTTGTTGTATTGATGTGGAAGCTCTTTATAGTTCTATTCCACATCATTGGGGGATGAGAGTGGTTTCTTCTTTCTTGAATACGCGTAGTCTTCATTTTCGTTCCCATAATCAGTTTGTTATGGATTTACTTGAATTTATTTTGACTCACAATTATTTTCTTTTCAATGGCAGCTCAGGGGCACAGCAATGGGTAGCCCTTTTGCACCCTCTTATGCAAATTTGTTCCTGGGCTGGTGGAAGAGCACCATTTTTTTCTGATACCCATGGTGTGCATCATCAATATGTCGAATTATGGGGTCGCTATATCGAAAACATTCTTGTGATTTGGAGGGGTGACTCTGATCGATTTGTACAGTTTGTAAATTATCTTAATTCTAATGTTTTAGGTGTGAAATTTACCTTTGAAATTGGACTTACACGTCTAAATTTTCTGGACGTGACTATTTCAAGAAATGCTGTTGATGGTTTTGAAACGACTATTTTTGGGAAACCCACTGCTAGAAACAACCTCCTGAGATGGGGTTCATTTAATCCTGTTTCCCTTAAGAAGGGGATTTCTAAAGGACAATTTTTATGTCTACGACAAAATTGTTCTACAATTGATCAATTCAAGAATCAATCGGATGATTTGCAAAGAAGATTGGTGAAATGAGGTTATCCTAAAAGCATTTTGAGATCTGTTTGAGACATTGCCTTAACCATGAATAGATCTGATTTATTCACACCCAAAATTAAAGATGTTCAGTCTGACATTGTAAGAATTATAGTTACTTTTGACACAGCTTCAAAAGAAATCTGTAATATTATTTCCAACTTTTGGCCCATTCTTAAGAGTGACCCCTTAATTTCGTATTCTTTGAGTGAGCATCTGTCTATTAACTTCCGGAAAGGTAAGAGTTTGGGGGACCATCTTACTCATAGCCATTATATTCCACTGCCGGTCACTAAAACATGGCTAGATAATAAAATAAAAAGCACATATCGATGTGGTAATTGCAAGCCATGAGAATATATTAGGGTCTCTAAGAGTTTCAGTAGCTTGGTTACGGGTTGTACTTTTGTGAACTTGGATTTTTCTCATTGTAAAACGCAAAATGTAGTCTATTTGGCCCAATGTGAGTGTCCTCTTCTCTATGTAGACAAAACAAGGAGAGAATTCCAACAGAGAATCTTGGAACACATGGGGGACATTCAAGGGATACTCCAATAGCCCATCATATGCGTAGTGTTCATTCAGACAAACCTTTTCATATTAAGTTTAAAGTCATAGAGGTGATTCATACTAACATCAGGAGAGGTGATAAGGATAGACGTTATTACAGAAGGAAGCATCTTGGATCTATAGATTAAAAACAGTCTCTCCTCTTGGTCTCAATGAGTGTTTATCCTTTACTTCGTTTATTTGAGTATTGTGTTTATTATATCTTTTGGCCCGGTACATAAAAAAAAAAAAAATGTTTCCCTTGATTATTAGGTTTTTTAGTTCTCTCTTCATCACTCTGTTTTGTGTCTTGCATTGTGCCTCTGCCTAGTGGTCTCAATGTGCCCCAGATCGCGCCTTTGTTTACTGGCGCCTTAAATTGCGCCTGTTTATTGGTTCAAATGTGCCAGCAGCGCATTGGTGTTTAAGGGTTTTCTTTCTAATGCGCCTTGCATTGCATTCAATTGCTTTTGCAGGGGCCTTCATTTATTCCAGTTGGTCACTTGCGCATGCACTTCTCTGTTTTCCGGACACCGAGCTCTCATGCTTGGTGGAGTATAGTTTGGCATCCTCTCAGTAGATTTTTGTTATCTTTTAGTGCGTTTCAATAAAAGGTATTTTTTATATTTTTGGATTTCTGTCCTTGTCTGTGAAATTTGCTTGATTTTTTTGGGAGGTTTTGTCCTTTGATTTTATCTTGTGGTTAGGGCCCAGACCATATTATTGCTTTAGATTGGTTCTGTAACAGCTGGTCACTATAGCAAGGACCTGCCACCATCAGCCAGGTTAGGAGAAAGTGTTGATCCTGACTCTTTAACTCTTTAGATGGCGTGACAATCATGACAGCTAAATAAACAAAGAATGGTGTTGCACGTTGTTCCTTTGCCTGATAGCTTCCCCCTTCTATGTAGAGATTGCGAGGTGCCAAGTGATAGTGTAACATTTCAAATGACTTTATTTCAGAATGACAAGCAAAACAGGGTTTACAAAAAGTCCTTGAAACATCTCCTGCGGAAGGAAAGTGGATTCTCAGGACACCGAGTGGCAGTTGCCTGACCAGCCATGGCCAGAGATGTGATGGCAGGATCAGGACATGTGGGTGGCAAACACAGGAACGGCGGATTCCAGACCAGCACATGTGTTAGCAGAAACAGAGGATCCTGGATCAGCAGGCGTGAAACCAGGTACTGAGGACTCCAGACCAACAAGGAGGGCAGCGGGAGAATGGGAGACCAACACAAAAGGGACAAAAGACAGGGTACTGGACAGCAGGAGACACATGGACTATGCACACAGCAGACTCAGGATGGGATGCAGAAACCAGGACAGGGTAGCAAATAATAGCAGGAAGTAGGACATCAGCAGACGAGAACTCAAGTGTCAAAACCAAGGGCTGAGGCAGGAATGTAACCAGCAGACGAAAAGAGGTAAAAATCGGGAAGACAACAAACGTAGAGCTAGGATTACAGGAAAACTGGAACACAGGAATCTTAGGCTTTGCTCACATCTGCGCCAGAGGTTCCCCTCAGAACATCTGACACAAAGGTGAAAACAGATAGCTATGGATCCATTTTACAACAAAAACCAATTGCGGCCGACGGACTGTATCAATTACAATCGTTCAGTTGTGTTTCCATTACAATGGTGTCCATCATTTTTTATTTCATTCCCCACAGAACATATGACAGAAGTTCTGAATGTAACCTCCGATGCATATGTGAACCAAGCCTAAGCGAGCTTGAGCCTTAGTGCAATAGATGCTAGAATGCACACCAGATACTCAGGCCCGACTGATGGTAGTAGCAGGGTTTTATAGCTCAGCCAGGTAGATGATAAGCTACAACTGAGAGAGTGATAAGAGACCGTGTTAATTGTTGTCGTGTATGCAGAGCAAAAGCCAGATTCCAACCACCAGGATTTAAAGGGAAGTTGCTGTCAGAGGAGCGGCAAGGGAACTTGCAGATCGTGACAATTTGCTATGGCAGCTGAAGGCCACAGGCAGGATATTAAACATCATTTCAGTCCAGTTTAAGACAAATGTAACGTATTTTAAAATGTCAAAGCACATTTAGACAAAAAAAGGGCAATGGTATACTTATATTTGCGTCCCGCAGGGAACTTCACATGAGTCCGTTCAATCCACACTGGGATAGCTGAGAGATGCCGAGCAAAGAGACAGAGGAGCACACCTGAACTGCGACATTTCGAAGGTTACACCTTCTTTTTCAAGTGTGCGTGCTGTGCTTGTAACTCTGCTTAAATACCATAGCCGTATTAAAACAAAAAGTTAAAAACATACATATTTCTGAAGCATATATTGTAGTTACAGACATACTCTAAGGCTATACATTTCATTTAGACCTTTAGATGATAATGACTGTAATCTGCTTATCCAGTAAGCTTCCCTTTGTAGGATACGGGATTTAACCCTTTGTAGGAGACGGGATTTAACCCTCTCCATATCTTTATTCTCTATATGTTCTAAAACACACCACCAGATTTCACTGACTCCATGACTGCGTTCATGAAAGTGCTGTGCTAGAGAGTTTTCACCATATTTATTATCTGTTACTTTCACTGACTGCTTGTACAGGCGGATAGCAGACCTATGCTCGCTGATGCGAGTTTTTACCGCACGTTTTGTTTGTCCTATGTAGACAAGCCCACATGGACACTTTATTAGGTAAATGACCTGTGTAGTGTTACACGTAAAGAAGCCTTTCAATCTGATATTATTACCATTATGTGGATGTTGAATATACGCTCCTTTGATTATTGAGGTACAATTAAGGCATCCCAAGCATGGAAATGTGCCCATTTTTTCAGTTTGTAATACTTGCTGTCTGGTTTTATATGATTTCATATCTGAAAAGGTTAGTTGGCTACCTAGTGTAGGGCCTTTTTTAAATACAAACCAGAGACGTTCTTTAAATAGTGTGCCATATTTTGGGTCACTGCCTAACATATGCCAATATTTGCAAATGGTTTTTTTAACAATATTGGCATTTTTATCATAGGTAGTGGAGAAAATAATTCTATCTTGTTTGTTTTTACTCTTAGATTTTAATAATTCATTTCTTTCCAATAATGACACTTTTTGTGCAATCTGATCAATCTCTTTTTGGTTGTATCCCCGATTAACAAATTTATATTTATTATTTTTTGTTTACTAACTCTCCAAGCTTCTTCATTAGAGCAAATACGTTTAGCCCTTACCAGTTCTCCTTTCAATACACCTTTGAATATGTTAGGATTATGAAAGCTTTGTCGATGTATTAAATTATTTCGGTCAGTTTCTTTGGAATACAGGTTAGTTTCCAATCTATTCCCCTCTTTTTTTTTAACCAAGACATCCAAATATTGGATTTCTTGACAGTCCTTCTGTATGGTAAATTTAATGAGTTGATTTAACCCATTAATGTAATGGACAAATTCCTGCAATGTTTGTGACGTGCCTCTCCATATTAGGAACACGTCATCGACGTACCGTTTCCAAACAATGATGTTATTTTTGAATATGGAATTCAGAACGCTATTTTTAGACTGATTCTGAAGAGAAAAATGCATTTTAATTCTAATATTCCTACATAGCTTATACAGGTCTACCTCAAAGTCAAAGAATTCCTTACTATAGAGAGGTACAAAATTTAACCCCTTATTAATTAGTGTGATCTGAGTTTCAGTGAACTGTTTAGAAGAGATGTTGACCAATAAATTATCAGCATTTATTTTGTCTATTTCTTCTTTCCTGTTCCCGTCGGGCCTCGGTTTAACTTGCGATTGTCTTTTTGGGCGCTTCCACCAGCTGCGCCACCAGTTTCCATGGGATTGTTTTCTAAAAAATAGTGTTTATCAAATGCCAAAAAAACTAAAGAAGAAAAGCACCTTTGATCCAGAGATAAACTCTCCAACCTTGGAGGTTTTTCAGCAGTTAGTACTTGAGGAAGTGAGAAAACAATGGAATACTGTAAAAAAGATTCCTAATAATCTAACCAAAAATTAATGTCTGGCTTTACAGGAAATTAAAAAAGATCAGACAGTGGTTGTCAAAAAAGCCGATAAAGGCGGGGTTACAGTCATCCTAGATAAAAGTCAATATATACAAGAAATTTATAAACAACTAGAAGATTCCAACATATATAAAAAATTGAGTTGTGATCCATCTGTTGAAATCAAAAAAGATATTGATGTGATCTTGGAAGAAGCAGTAGTAAATAGCGTCATAAATGATGACACTAGGAAAGCCCTCACAAATGATCATCCTAGGGTTCCGATTTTGAACACTGTACCTAAAATACATAAGTCCCTAACAGAACCGCCAGGTCGCCCGATAGTGCCAGGTGTGAATTCAGTATTTGAACCTTTGGCAAAATTCATAGATGAATTTTTGCAACCTGCTGTAAAATTAGAAAAACAATGTCTTCAAGACACTAGACAATTCTTACAATCAATTGCCAACGTACAGGTCCTTCCTGGGGATATTTTGTGCACATTGGACATACAATCCTTGTACACAAATATCCCATATGAAGAAGGAAAAGAAGTTATTAGAGAAACACTAAATAAAAATCACAATCTAACTAATGCATTTATAAATTTCCTGACAACGTTGTTGGATATTGTCCTAACCAAGATTTTTTCCTGCAGCTACAGGGGACCTCGATTGGGTCCCCTGTGGCTCCAGGGTATGCTAATCTATATGTCGCCATGTTGGAAAATAAATATATTCTGAATTCCATATTCAAAAATAACATCATTGTTTGGAAACGGTACGTCGATGACGTGTTCCTAATATGGAGAGGCACATCACAAACATTGCAGGAATTTGTCCATTACATTAATGGGTTAAATCAACTCATTAAATTTACCATACAGAAGGACTGTCAAGAAATCCAATATTTGGATGTCTTGGTTAAAAAAAAAAAAAAGGGAAATAGATTGGAAACTAACCTGTATTCCAAAGAAACTGACCGAAATAATTTAATACATCGACAAAGCTTTCATAATCCTAACATATTCAAAGGCGTTTTGAAAGGAGAACTGGTAAGGGCTAAACGTATTTGCTCTAATGAAGAAGCTTGGAGAGTTAGTAAACAAAAAATAATAAATAAATTTGTTAATCGGGGATACAACCAAAAAGAGATTGATCAGATTGCACAAGAAGTGTCATTATTGGAAAGAAATGAATTATTAAAATCTAAGAGTAAAAACAAACAACATAGAATTATTTTCTCTACTACCTATGATAAACATGCCAATATTGTTAAAAAAAAACATTTGCAAATATTGGCATATGTTAAGCAGTGGCCCAAAATATGGCACACTATTTAAAGAACGTCCCTGGTTTGTATTTAAAAAGGGCCCTACACTAGGTAACCAACTAACCTCTTCAGATATGAAATCATATAAAACCAGACAGCAAGTATTACAAACTGAAAAAATGGGCACATTTCCATGTTTGAGATACCTTAATAGTACCTCAATAATCAAAGGAGCGTATATTCAACATCCACATAATGGTAATAATATCAGATTGAAAGGCTTCTTTACGTGTAACACTACACAGGTCATTTACCTAATAAACTGTCCATGTGGACTTGTCTACATAGGACAAACAAAGCATGCGGTAAAAACTTGCATCAGCTAGCATAGGTCTGCTATCCGCCTGTACAAGCAGTCAGTGAAAGTAACAGATAATAAATATGGTGAAAACTCGCTAGCACGGCACTTTCATGAACACAGACATGGAGTCAGTGAACTCCGGTGGTGTGTTTTAGAACATATAGAGAACAAAGATATGGAGAGGGTTAAATCCCGTATCCTACAAAGGGAAGCTTACTGGATAAGCAGATTACAGTCATTATCGCCTAAAGGTCTAAATGAAATGTATAGCCTTAGAGTATTTCTGTAACTACAATATATGCTTCAGAAATATGTACGTTTTTAACTTTTTGTTTTAATACGGCTATGGTATTTAAGCAGGATTACAAGCACAGCACGCATGCTTGAAAAAGAAGGTGTAACCTCCGAAACGTCGCAGTTCAGGTATGCTCCTCTGTCTCTATGCTCGGCATCTCCCAGCTATCCCAGCGTGGATTGAACGGACTCATGTGAAGTTCCCTGCGGGACATAAATATAAGTATACCATTCCCCTTTTTTTGTCTAAATGTGCTTTGACATTTTAAAATATGTTACATTTGTCTTAATCTGGACTGAAATGATGTTTAATAAATAAGAAGAAAGTACTTAAAGTGTTGTAGCAATATCTTGCATTGAAAGTACGTTACAAACAGTGGAGGCTGTTTAATATATGGCACTGGGCTTAAAATAATGGTATACAAAAGAAGTTGACGTTTACCGAAAAGTAAAAGCGATCACGGCAAAGTACTGTTGGGGCACTACAAGTATATGTAAAAAAAAAAAAAAAAAAGTTTTAACATTTTAAAAAAAATAAATAAATATTTAGAGTTCAAAACACCCACCTTTGCCATTTTACAAATGAAAAATGAAAGAGTTAAACATAATTGGCATCATCACATATGTAAAAGTCTCATCTATTTAAATATAACATCATTTATCCCGTATGATGAACACCATAGAAAATTTTCCCAGAGCCAAAATTGCATTTTCTAGTCATTTTGCATTCCCAAAATTGAAAAAAGTGATCAAAAAGTCTCATGTACCCTATAATGGTACCAATAAAAACAATAAAAACTACAGCCAGCAAAAAATTAACTCTCACTCATGTCCATAGATTTAAAAAACAAAAAAAGTTAAAAAAATAGAAAAAGTCATTTTTTAAAAGATTACTAAAACATAACAAAAACTCTACAAGTTTAGGTGGACATATATGAAAACTGTCTAGGTGTTTGACTTTCTTTGTTGCCCATAGCAGCATAGCTCCCTTCTCATTTTTTTGGTTGCTATGGGCAACAAAAACAGTCTTAGGCCTTGACAGTTTTCATACCGTAAAGGTGGCCCTTAACAGGCTCGGACTAGCCCACAGGGGAGTCGGTGAAACCACCGGTTTGCACCGAGCTCCAGTGGCGGAACTACCGGTCGCTGCATCTTACTTCAGAACACCCGGCCCTGTGACAGTGCTCTGCTCCGCTATTCAGCGTCGACCCTTAGTGCTGACGTTGGTGGCCCAATGACGTCACATCATCGCAACACCTACGCTGGGCTTCACTTGAAACCAGCCTGCTGCTTGTTGCATCTGGGAAACGGGAGAGAGGCGAGTTGATTTATTTTTCTTTTCTATTAGTAATGGTGCCCAGCCTAACATCTACCTGGGGCCCATCATCA
The DNA here is from genome assembly GCA_025379985.1 of Phyllomedusa bahiana. NCBI lineage: Eukaryota > Metazoa > Chordata > Amphibia > Anura > Hylidae > Phyllomedusa > Phyllomedusa bahiana. The sequence goes on along the minus strand of JAODAL010006304.1, from coordinate 23,206 downwards.
CCTACCTACCTGAGTCCCACCTATCTACAACCTACTTTACTAGGGCCCACCTACCACCTAACTATCTAGGGCAGTGTTTCTCAACTCCAGTCCTCAAGACCCACCAACAGGTCGTGTTTTCAGGATCTCCCACTGAATGCACTGACAATATTTATATCACCTGTGCAGAATGCACTGACAATAATTATATCACCTGTGCAACACTGAGGAGAGCCTGAAAACTTTCCCTGTTGGTGGGTCTTGAGGACTCTAGTTGAGAAACACTGATCTAGGTCCTAGCATCACCTACCTAACTGGAGCCCCCCTACCTACCTAACTGGGGCCCACTTATTACCTACCTACCACCTACCTACCTGGGACCCCACTACCTACAACCTACCTACCTGAGTACCACCTACCTACATTAGGCCCACCTACAAACTACCTACCTGGGGCACACGTACCTACCTGGAGCCCTCCTATCACCAACCTGACAGGCATATAAGTGTCATGACTTTGCACTTAGGTATGTTTAAATTGCCTAAGGGTGCCTTCACACGGAGCGTTTCTTGGTACATTTTTTGCAGAAATAAACAGCATTTAATGCTGTGCATTTCTGCAAATAAAAATGCATAAAAAATTCTCTGTGTGAAAGCATCCTAACCCCTGAAAACTGCCAACAGACTCCATTTAGTAACTTTCCAACAGTTTATGCCTCAGTTCATATCTTAGTATAAGCCATGTAAACGGTATATTTACATGGATTATACAGTGGGTATAGCAACGCATACTGTGTGCTGCTATACGCCTGTACTTCAGAGAAACGTGCTGGCCACTGAATGTCATTGGGGAAAGAACAGGTAATCATAGCTCTCAATGACAGCTATGAATTACCGTAATATCGGCCAGTACTTCGGGCGTATTGAAGCCCAATTACGAGCCGAAGTAGGGACCGAGAAAACGCTGTGTGAACATACCCTAATGCATGTCAGTAATTCCACAAATTTAGTAATGCCATAGTTATACATTACATGGTTTATTCCTGGATTGAATTAAAACACAGCTGAATAGCTGGCCATGACAACTATTCAAACAGCTTTGTTTAATTTTCTAAGTTGCTTAAAAAATAAATTGGACTCTGAGTGTTGACTTTACAAACTAAGTCATTTTTATTTAATAGCTCTGGAACTTGGGTGTGGAGAGCATAAGTATGCATGGGGGCCTGTGTAGTAGAAAAACATAGTGTGCACATGCAGTGCTTCCCCTGCCAAGTGCTGGTTGAATCCGTAGGGGAATGTTCCTGTGGTCTTCAGTTGGACACTTGGTCTAGACTATGGGGCTGTAAGATTTCTATGGGCACTATATTTGGGACCCATGTGATGGATCCCAAATACAAATTTTATGCATCATGTGTAGACTATATGGGTTAAACATCAAACATGAACAGATGTGCTACTATTGATAAAGAAATAAGTTTTATACATTACGTTTATGTAATCTCTAGTGTTTGGTAGTCAGTTGTTTTTATAGCCGTAGATATCTGTTGTGTACAATGCGATATCCGTGAATCGGGATGTGTTAAAGCCTGTGCGCATGCGCAAAATTTCATTTGCCAGTAGTAGCTCACTGGGCAATGATGCGCATGACCGGAACTATGCGATGTAAGTTCCGGAACGCCAATGTTGGCGGTGTTCCATGTAAACAGGAACTCAGGTAAGCGCGGGGCGATAACATGTTCCGATTCCTTTCAATTAAGTTCAATTAAGTCTAATTAGGCAGGCCAGTAAGATATGCATGTGTATATAACAAGTTTAACAATTGGCACAAATTATCGCTATGACTAAGGGCACGATACTTTGAGCCCGAAACGCGTCAGCGTACAAGTTCCGGTGTCATTCTGGGTACTACTCCTATCCGCTGACAAGGTGCCTTTTTTCCATTTTTTGTGTTTTTAAATTTATAGTGTCATAAATAAAAGTTTTGCATGTTTTCAAATAACCAAATGGGTCGTGCTGGACTTTCGTCTCTACTGTAGACTATATCCTCCAGTTAAACAAAGGCTGGTTAACCCACAAAAATCCGATGCCTTATGTCCTATACATGAATGGCTATAAGGAGAAACAATAAATACACTAACACCTAGGGGCCTCATGTATGAAAACTTTCTAGGTGTAAGACTTTCTTTGTTGCCCACAGAGCTCCCCTGTCATTTCATATAGCGTTCTGGAAAAATGAAAAGTAAGTTCTGATTGGTTGCTATGGGCAACAAATTCTTAGACCTAGACAGTTTTCATACATGTCCCCCCTAATGTCAAGCCTACAGTCTGGTAGAAATAAGTTTATCCTCCTTGTCTTTCTTAGGTCGGAAATTAAGCTTGTTAAAGGACTCCAGGATCTCCATCATACTCCGATCCTTGGTCTCTGGCAGTATCCAGAAAGAAAATATAGCCATAGAGATGCTGTAAACCAAGAAGAAGATGAAGCAAAATGTTCCCAATGCTTCCTGTTGAAAACACAAAATATAATAATGTAACTTCTAGTATAGTTAGATTTCTTCTCATAATTTATCCATGTGAATGACTCCAGTACTCGGCACTGAGACTACAAACATTTAAATGAGCAGTGCAACATTTTAATAAACATACCAGAAAACGTTCTAAAAGTTTGCATAAATGACAATGACCTTTTATATAATGTGTTTTTGAGATAGATCTACTGATATTTGGCACAAATCTTTGTTTTTGTGTATATAGGTATGGTCACATGATGGAACTGTGCCGAAGTACACCCTGCAAAAACAGTAAAATCATGTACCAGCCCAGCACTTATCGAGTGCTGTGTAAAATCATCGTCATTCTTTAGATGACGATTTTCTGATCATATTTCTCGGCACAAAATGTACGCTCATAAAAAGAAGTGACCTGTCACTACGTTAAGGCGCTTACGTGCTGAGAAATACACAGATATGGGAGGCAGAAAACTGCCTTGAGCCATTGTGCGCTGAAAGAACGCACTTGCAAGCATGTACTTTTATCAGTGCTAACGAAGGCGTATTGCGGCACATACCTGTGCACGCGTCAATACGTTGTGTGAACATACCCCATCATCTGAATATTTGAGATTCTTTGGCTTACTCTAGGTTATTGTGTTACATTTTCTGAAAAAAACAATAGGTGCCAGATAGCATACTGTATGTGCTTGCAAGTCTTAGAGCAGAGTTGCTTAGACTAATTTTTATGAAGCCAGCACCTACAGCAGTTGTTCCAGAATTCTAGTGCAATTTGTACCAAAATACTGGAGTACATGCTTTACAGCACATTTATTATGTGGGTTAGACAGGTAGACACTTTTATGCCACATCTGACAAAGTGAACATAGCTTCATGCAATAGAGCATGGCTTAATGTGCGACATTTATCCTCATTTCCTTATTTAAAAGTTTGACAGTGTAAACAGACAGGCAAGCTAAAAATGTTCCAGATTTATTACAGTGGCTCATGCTAATTGGTAAATTGGTGCAGCTTTAGACTTGTCTAATTTTCAGACAAGTTTTTTTTTTCTACACCAGAATTTTTGTGCATTGTTGACACAGTGTGTCATATTGTGACCCAGACCACTTTCTTGTGAAACCGTACCCCATTTTTCTAAGCCACACTCCCTGGTGAGCAGTGAGCAGAAAGTGTCTTAAAGGGGTTGTCTCACTACAAAGAATAGCTTTCAAATTGTAGGGAACACAAAATAAAGACATTTTCCAAATATATTGCTTTGTTCCTCTGTTTTCCCTAAGGAGATACAAGTGAATTTATGACCTCCCTGGCTATTTCAGTTCCCTCAGTAACTGACCTGTAAACAATTCTCCCTCTGCTGTTTGTTCAATGAGATAACAGTGAGTGATGTCATCACACAGGTCACAGCAGTGTCCTGTGCTGCTCAGCAGTAAAAAGCTTGATTTATGTAAAATAAACAGAACTGTAATGAGGGCTTTTGTTTTGGGGATCAGATAAGAAGTCCTGTTAGTAGAAGCTAATCTGATCTAATTAGCAACTGAAAGCACAACAGAGCACAGAGCTGTACAAGCAAGGAGCTTATGCAAATTAGTCAGTCTGAACCAGGAAGTGGCAGAGTATTTCATTCATGCATTCTCTGAAACTCTGAAGGGAGACAACTCCTTTAAGTCCATAATAAATGTGTCTGGGACATGCAACTCCAAAAATACTGTGATGGCTGGGTAGTGGATCCGCCGGACCACCGCAAGCGATGGTAGTTAAGCCACGCCAGGGAACGGAATCTAAGTAGCCCCCTGGTTTTCACCAGAGCCCGCCGCAAAGCAGGATGGACTTGCTGCGGCGTGAGGCTACCAGGTCGCCCCCCCTGACATGACTTGCTTGCGGTGGCGGCCTAGGTGCAGCGTGGTACAGAATCGTAGTCCGAGAATCGTAGTCGTGGGCAGGCAGAAGGTCAGGGCAGGCGGCTTTGGTTCGTGGTCGTGGACAGGCAGAAGGTCAGGGTAGGCGGCAGAGGTTCGGAGTCGGGAAACGTAGCGAGAGGTCTGGTACACGGTAAAGCAGGAATACACTTTAAGGAACGCTTTCTCTATGGCTCGGGGCAACGTAGATCCAGCAGGGAAGTGACGTGGGTGCAACACTTATATAGGAACACAGCGCCCGCAATTACCCAATTACCGGCGCACTGTCCCTTTAAAATTCACAGGACGAGCGCTGCGCTAGGGGGCGAGCATGCGCATTCCGGCCGGCAGGGGACGAGGACCGACGGGAGCGAGGCCAGGTGAGTGGATGGGACGGATGGCGCCGCGGCCGGGCCGTGGCGGCCCGCGGCGCCCCCCATCCACGCTGGGGACCCGTTATTGGGAACGCGGATGCGACCGCGGTCCGTGGCCCGGACCGCGGCGCAACCCGTTACAAATACACTGCTTTTGGTTGCATTTTAAGACACTTTTCTGGCGCAACCCCATTAGTAAATGAGGGCCATTGTGCGCCAAAAAATGCATTAAAATTTTGACACAATTACTAGCATATACTAAGCCGACTAATTACAAAGTTGGATACAAAAGAGGGAAATGTATGAAGTAATTTATGCCAGTACTTTGTCTTAAAAAAGTCACAAATTTTGATTTAAATTCCATTTTGCAGAAATATTTGTTGTTTATGAGCTGTTTTATGACACGGACGATACTTTTTTGAAAAGCGAGCAGGGCTTAGAAAAAAGAGCGTGGTCTCACATTGCCCAACACGTTTACTAATATTTATGCCAGAAAAATGGCGTACATTAAGACAGAAAGATACTCCAGGACCCAAGTGGATTACAACTTTTAACTGATGCATGAACCAGATTTATTAACTCTTAATAAATTTGGTGCATGTTACTCCTGTGCACTTTTTATTTAGACAGGTGTCTTTTCTGCCAGTCTTAATACATTTCCTCCAAAGTGTCTAAACATGTGCCAGATTTATCATACAGTTGAGCCACAAGGCTAAATCTGGTGCATTTGTAGTCTAGACTAAGTATAAGACAGTTGTCACGTCAATGGGGGTACAGTGAGCCCTAACTGGAACCAAGTCCTCTGTCCCTGCTTACTTGACATGATGTCCAAAATGGCAGAGCCCAACTGGCCGTCGGTCCCTATGCTACTAAAGTGCTGGGGCCGTTAGGTGGTAAGAAACGTCAGTCAGTCATGGAACGGTAACATCAGGCCATGAATCAGAAGACAGATAGAGATACTGGTAAACACTCCAGGGGTCAGGAACACTGTCAGGAGCAAAGTACAGAATAAGGAAGTTAGCTGAGGTCAGGAACACAAGCAGAGGTCTGGAATACCAAGTAGCAGAAGTAGAAATTCTAGTGATGTGCGGGCAAGCCAGAAAATATCACAGGCACGCAGACAGATTCAAGGAGGTTTAAACAGAATGCCCGTAGACCGCAGCTTAGCAGATTGGTGCTGCCTTCTGGCCCTCCTATTGGTCCGTGTCCCACACCCCCTATCCAGAGTGGCTGTACGCCTGTCACTACAAAAGTCTCCCGCAGAACATCTCCCTGGGTGTGGATGCAAACCAGGAGAATTAACAGGTGCAGAGGGTTGCTCCTTGTAGGCTGGAAGCTGACCAGGTAAGTGAGTTCTGACAACAGTTTTAGTAAATGTGCCCAAACTCATACCCATGTGTTATACTCAATACAGGCTGAGGGGGTAGCAGATGACACACAGGTTCTCACTTTGTTGTGGTTTGTGTCCCTGTTGCCTCACAGCCTGTACTAGGTATAATACAGTGGGGCACATTTATTATAAGAATTGTGCCAGAATTCTTGCACAATTTGTGCCAAGATACTTGTGTACATGCTTTACACTACATTAATTATGTATTTTAGGGGTTTTTTGACACTTCTGCACCACATCTGACAAAAGAAGTCTGGCCTTGCTAAAAAGTGTGTGGTTTCACAAAAATGAGGTATGGATTACCATACACCAAAAAGAGCGCCTAAAATTTGATGTAAACTTAGCCAACTAAAAATCATGTAAAATTATAGAGAAATATCTAAGCATGTGCCAAATTTATCATCCATTGTTATTATTAGACAATTATTAATAAATCTGTTTAAATGTGTCAGTTTTAGTCTGAGTGGGTTCACTACCAATTATGTCACTGGATATTTTTTTTTTTAAAATTGCAGACAATCCGTTTAATAACAATATAAGCAATAAGGAACCACTTACCTTGCAGAAATCCAACAGACGAAAATATTAAAGGGGTTTTCTCACCATGCAGTTTCACAGCCAGCTTTAGAATTACACATGCTGTTCAGACGGGGGGTTGGTCTATAGCAGTGACTAACACATCAGTTCTGCTGTTCCTAGCTATTTCCGCTACACTGACAACGAGTGCAAGAGATTTATAAAGTGTATTACACCAGGCTGTAGAAGCCCTAAAGGTTATGTATGTAGGTAAATGAGAAGCTTTCAAAGTCTCTACTAGAGATTCGGCAGCAGGTGACTCACCATGGACCGACTGAGTGAGTGAGTGACGGCAGCTTAGAGCAATGAGAAATAAGAGAGCAGGGAGAGAAATGGTCGTAACCAGAGAAAAGTGTGTGCTCTGAGAGGAGATAAAATCTTTTTTACCTCCTGACCAAAGAAAAACAACACAGCAACATATTTAGAAAACTTATACAATTATCTGCATCTTCATGTTAAAAGCTAATTATTGTAGTGAGACAACCCCTTTAACTGCAAATTTTGATCTAGATGTTAGAGAATGCTAAAATAAAAACTAGACAGAAATTAATTTATCCATGTACTCATTTGGTTAACATTTACTGTATTGAAGATCCTACCTCAATGAAAGGAAAAGCCAAACCTATCACAAATAATCCCACCCAGACAAGGGCTCCAGGTATGGTGTATGCTGCTGGTCTGTAGCATTGTATAAAGAGCTCTGTGGGCAGGACACAAGAAACACCTCCTACAAAATAAATATTACACAATATCTATCACCAACAATCCAGTAATTTACAACTTGGATTTATGCATATATTCTTCTACAGGTCGCAATACTATGGACTACATATGTGTATTTACCTATATATATAAACATATATATATATATATATATATATATATATATATATTTATATATATATATATATTGTGGCAGAGCGACCATAGGTGGTCACATGGTGCTGCCACTAGGTGGCGTACATCAGGAGACCTGCTAGAAACGTGCCACTGAGGGACTGGTCTCAGTGGGAGAAGCCAGGTGTTGTCGGTCAGCAACATTAGGTTGCTGACACTCGTACGTAGTACGGCTGACGTCCAGCCATTATGGGCTGGTTTTTCCCGGGACAGTTGCAGTTGGTGGGTGGCTGTTCCCACGTTCCAGTTCTAGGTTTTTCCAGGCCTATAAAAAGCCTGCTTCTCCAGGTAAACAGGGGGTGTGGTTTCTGCCTGCAGTTTTGGCGCAATAGCAGAGCTGAGGGAAGCCTTTACAGTGTGACAGTATTGGTGGTCCTGGATGTTAGGTCTAGACCCCTGAGTAGAGAGGGACTGCGTATGTATAGTCAGTGGCCAGACGGCCGAGGTGTTTATTTGTGTTATGTTTGTTTTCCTGTGCTTATCCTGTTTGAGGAATAAAACTGTCTGAGGCCAGTTTCAATGTACAACCTGGCGTCGTGTGTCTATATATAGATGTATATATCTATATATATATATATATATATATATATATATATATAAATATATCTATATATAAAATACCGTATATACTCGAGTATAAGCCGACCCGAGTATAGGCCGAGGCACCTACTTTTGCCACAAAAATCGGGAAAGCTTATTGACTCAAATATAAGCCTAGGGTGAAAAACGCAGCGGCTACTTGGGAATTTTAAGGATAAAAATAGATACCAATAAAATTACATAGGCAGTTTAATTTCCCCCATAGGCAGATATAGGCAGTTTAATGTCCCCCATAGGCAGGTATAGGCAGTTAATTGTACCCCATAGGCAGGTTATAGGCAGTTTAATGTCCCTCATAGGCAGATATAGGCTGGTATAGGCAGTTTAATGTCCTCCATAGGCAGGTTATAGGCAGTTTAATGTCCCCCATAGGCAGGTTATAGGTCGTTATAGGCAGATATAGGTCCTCATAGGCAGGTTATAGGCAGGTATAGGTCGTTATAGGCAGGTATAGGTCCCCCTAGGCAGGTTATAGGCAGGTATAGGTCGTTATAGGCAGGTATAGTCCCCCTAGGCAGGTTATAGGCAGTATAGGTCGTTATAAGGCAGGTATAGGTCCCCCTAGCGGCTATAGGCATGGTATAGGTCCCCAGCAGCTATAGGCAGTTATAGGCAGGTATAGCTCCCCTGCAGCTAGGCAGATATAGGCAGGTATAGGTCCCCCTAGGCAGGGTATAGGCAGGTAAAGGTCGTTATAGGCAGGCTATAGGCAGGCTATAGGCAGGGTATAGGCAGGTAAGCCAGGGATAGCCAGGTATAGTCCAGGCTATAGGCAGGTATAGGCAGGGTATAGGCAGGTATAGGTCCCCTAGGCAGGCTATAGGCAGGTATAGGTCGCCCTAGGCAGGCTATAGGCAGGCTATAGGCAGGGTATAGGTCCCCCTAAGCAGGCTATAGGCAGGGTATAGGTCCCCCTAGGCAGGCTATAGTCAGGGTATTGGCAGGTATAGGTCCCCTATGTAGGCTATAGGCAGATATAGGTAGGGTATAGGCAGGTATAGGTCCCCTAGGCAGGCTATAGGCAGGTATAGGCAGGGTTTGAAAACCAAAAAAAACCACTTACCTCGCTCCCCGCTGCTCCGTCTCCCGGGCGCTCTCCTCTGTCTTCTTCTCGGCACAGGCGAGTGATGTCATTAGGCCGCGCACGCAGTGTGATGACACACACTGCCTGTGCCGGAAACTCCGGACGGCCGCGAGTTTGCGGCTGGCCGGAGTCCACTGCGGAGCACGGAGCGCTCGCTCTCTGCTTTGTAGTGGTATCTCTTCACCCGCATGCGCTCCGGACGCTGTCAGGTACTCGGCCTTCAGTTATTTGTGCTCCCTGAGGAGTCGCATATAGCTGAAGCGTCCCTGTCGGCACTCGGGCCATCGCAGCGCCCGAGTGCCGACAGTGACTCGAGTATAAGCCGAGGGGGATTTTTCAGCACATTTTTTGTGCTGAAAAACTCAGTTTATACTTGAGTTATATACAGTATATATTATATATATATATATATATATATATATATATATATATAATATATATATATATATATATATATTATATATATATATATATATTGTGGCAGAGCGACTGCTGGTAGTCGCATGATCTTGCCACGAGAGGGTCTATGGCCGGAGATCTTCTGCAGGGGCGCCACCGAGGAACTGGGCTCGGTGGGGAAAAGCTACCTATATTATGTCAGTAGTGTTATATTATTGACACTTACGTTAATGGCTAGAAGAGCTTTAAGGCAGCTAGGTATGGGGTGGCTCTTTCGAGACAGCTATAGTGTCGGGTGGGCGGCTGTCCCCCGCATTCCAGGTCCCTGGGTTCCAGCCCAGATATTAGATAGGTCTCTGGAGACTTATTTAAGGCTTCCTACTCCAGGTGATCGGGGGGCGTGGCTGTTACCTGAATGTGTGAAGCAGCAGAGCTGGGAGAGAGCTCTGGCCCCCAGAGGCTATAGGGAAGCCTAGGACACAGTACTTTGAGGGGCTGTGCAATAGGCACAGACCTCTGGACAGAGAGGGTCTCTGCAAGTGAGTTAGTGGCCAGACGGCCAAGGGTTTATTTTATGTGTTTTGTTTTCCTGTACACTGTGTGCCTTTATAAAGCTGGCCGAGGCCAGTTTGAAACGCTCGCCTGTGTCAGAAGATCTGTCTGCCAATACCGTTCTACAAAGGACGGCGTCCAAACGCCAAGCGAGAATCCCCAGGATGGGCCAAGATGGCGTCCCAGAGCTGAGCGGCAGCTTACAATTGGTGGAGGTATGCGATGGGCAAAGATTGGCACTAACTGACTGTGTACAAAGTGGTGCAAGAAAAAGGTGGTTTACATAGGACTGCTGGATATTAGCTCTGTGTTGGCAAAGCATTCTCTGAAGAGAGACACACCCTCAGCAGCCTTTTGGTGTCTGAAGAGACTGTGTTACGGGGGAGGGGAAAAGAGTCCATCTCAGTGGAGCAGGAGACTGCCTGTGGAGAGACAGGGGACGCACACCAGTAAAGATACTGTCTTGCTGCTTAAATTTCTTCTTGCCATGGGAGAACTTATAAAATATTTTGAGCGGGCAATTGCCCTGATGAAGGAGGATATGGCCAAGCTGCCCCCTAATTCTCAGCAGCATGAGGCCTGTGCCGCAGCTATCAGTTCATATATGGAGGCCATACAAGAAAGGAAGGCACAACAGCTCCTTGGAGGGTCGGTGAAAAAGGCTGGTGCTAAAAGGCTGGAGCGGCTGTCCAAGAAGAAGTCAAAGCCAGGTGTTCCTCACAAGCATGGGTTAACTCCAGACCAGGTGGAGCTGCTGAAGTGTATGGATGCGGCCGTTACCAAGGGCAACCAGGTTCAACCACAGAAGGCAGCCGCTAAGGTCCAGCTAAAGGAGATGCCAGTAAGAACCGTGGAGTTACTGGTGGGTGGCATCCAGCTATTGGTGGATCTGGACTGTCGCCAAAGGGTCTCCAGGGTGCACCCAGACATCATACCCTTTGTGAAGGACCAGAACCGGGTAAGGCTGTTGAACTTCTTTTTGTCACTGGTTGCGGGACTGCCAATCATGTTCTGGAGGTATGTGAGGACCTCCAAGTGGAATTTGTACTGGGCAGTGACTTTCCCTATTTCTGGCAGCTGTGGGAGATGGCGAGCAGGCCAGGCTCAGCAGGTGGTTGTTCCTGGGAAGCGCCCCCTAAAAAGGCTTCTGTACCACTGCTTAAAGAGCCAGAAATATCCCCCCATGAAAGTCCCTCAGAAGGTGGAGGGCAGAGAGACTGTGCTAACCGGACTTGGAAAGTCTTCTGGACTTTATGTTTGGAATGATGACTCTGTTACCTCATGCAGTATAACGAATAGGCCTATTGCAAATGCTTCTAATGGGTTAAATATACCTGTAACCACTAGCTATGTCACACAGCCTGAGCAGGAGGCTGTTAGCTGTAGCACAAAGTTAGTCTCAGTTGCTGCGGCCCTGTGTGAACAAGCAGCTAGAGGTGGTACAGCTATTGCAGTAGAGGAGAGCAGCTCAGGTCTGCTCCTGGAGGTCGTGGCTGTCAGAGCTATAGGGGAGGTAAATGATGTGTGTGGACTCGCTGCTAAAGCCACTTCAGCCAGTGCAGCTGAGGGGAGTAGCGCTAGTGTGCCCCTAGAGGTCATAGGGGAGAGCAGCCCAAGTAGCACAGGTGATGTGTGTCCTGTGGCGGATGACAATCTGGAGAAATTTGCCACCGCTGCAGGCTCAGGTTTAGCCAATTCGGTTGCCCATAGCAACATGATATCTTCTGCACCTCCTGCTGCAAAGACGTATGAGTGTGCCAGCCCTGAAGCTGTGTGTGAAGTGTCTGGAGTCCAGCTGGTGAGTGTGTCTACCAGTGACCCCTATATTTACTATTTTGCCATAGGCAAACTTAAACTCTATCAGTTCTCAATCTATAAGACACTAAAACGTAACTTTTATTATGTACTTAACTTCTATACACACTATTTAAAAACCTGATTTCTAACCTCTCAATTTTTCCCTTCCTACTTCTGAAGGAATAACTCCCTTTCCATTATCAAGTCTGGTGGGACCCCACCTACTAACAGGAAAACCTTAAATATACACAGTGATTTACTAACTCCAGTACGGGATCCTAAGTATCCTACTTGGGCAGTTATCCCTAATCTGATGGACATAAAACATATAAGGCTTCCTTGTAACACCCTCTGCAGCGGGTGATACTTTGTAGACAGAGGTGAGAAATCACAGTTTAAAATGCCTGACCTCCCCACCGGACCTCTTACCCCTGATGAAGCCCGGTTAGCTGGTGAAACATGTTGGGGAGGTCAGGCATGACATTTTAAATTGTGATTCCCATTTTTTTGGAGATTAATTTACCAGTGACCCCAGCGCTCTGTGTTTTCCTGATGGTAGCGTGCAAGTAGCAGGTAATGCTTTTCCAGTGCTTGATGACCACCCATTCTGTCCCAGTGTGAACGTGGCCAGTGTATTGCCGGAAAGAGTAGAGCCCAAATCCTGGGAATGAGGGCTCTGCTGCAGAGTGTGAGGAGACTAGCTTAAAGAGGGTGTGTCCAGACCCTAGGGTGGTGTATGCCTGTATGAATGAGGCCTCAGAGAAGCATGAAGATACGTTTGTAAAGAAAACGTGTGGCAGATTCTGTGTGCAGCCCTGAGCAGGGTATCTGTGATGGAGATCCAGATGGTGACACTATAGAGGGTGAAGAGAAGGGCCGTGCTGTGACCTGTAGTCCCCCGGTGTTCACATGTTCCAGTGTCTGCTATTTTTCCAGTAGCTTTCACTGCAGTGGTTACAAAGACGGCAGTGACAGAGAGAGCGAACTGCTAGAAAACACTGAGGTGGGTGTATGCTTAAACCCTAGTGAGGGGGAGGTGGGCGTGTTTAAATCCCCAGATGGTAAAGAGGAGCCGGGGTCTGAAGCAAATGCTACATTTTTCCTGGAAGGTATGGAGGAAAATATCAAAGATGAGTTATGTTGTGTGGGGTGTGAGGACTTATATGTGGGTGCTTTGTTCAGGCCAGATGTCTGCTGCCCCTACTGGTGTTGAGAAGGTGACTGAGTTGCCTAATGTGAACACAGCCAGTTTGGTTGTTGAGCGGCAGCTTAATATATATATATATATATATATACATACACACACACACACTTGTTTGCAGTATATATATATATATATATATATATATATATATATATATACACAGTATATCATTTTTTTACAGTGTATACATACAATATATATAAGCACATACATATACACACACACCCTAATCACAAGTTAGGGATATGTGACTTTTGGTTGAAATTTCTTGATGGACATAAAATTACTTGTAAATTCTCTAGAATGCAATAAATGGCAATCTCTTAACTTTAGAATGCACATTTCCAACTGTTCAGTGTTTCAGTACTTTTTGCACAACTTGCTGATCTCTAACAAGGAGCTCTATGACAAAATCGCCCAATAAATTTAGGAGATCAATTTGAATTGGGATCTAAACAGTCCTTCTCATCATGCTGTTTACATTTTGACATCATGAGACCAATATAACACCTTACAATTGATCAACTTTACCTCGCCATTGCAAAGCTTCAAGCAGACACAAGTGGCCACTGAGCTTAGAGTGTCATAAGCAGGTTGCAACAGAGATAGAGAGAGAGACTGGAAGACTCACAGAGAGGCAAAGAAGTGGATGCCTTTGGCTACATCACACACTGATTACCACTTCATTGTATGCAATGCCCTGTGGAAGCGGATAATGAATGCCAAACAACTCCAAGCACATTTAAGGGAGGTGAGAGGCATTCGTAACCGCTTACATCAGTGTGGTCTGTGTGCTAGATGATCGGTAAGGATACCTGACTGGAAGGAATTTTTTCAATAAAATGAGGGCAATTCTACTTCATGGGGGTTTTTGCCTTCCTCTGGATCAACACCATAGCACAATAGGCTGATCTGGATGGACGGCTGTCTTTTATATAACTATGTAATAATGACTGTCCTATTACACTCCCTTACCCTCTGTACATCATGCCTTGGGAATTGGTTAGACTGCATGATTGGGGTTAATTATAGCCCAAATATCTTAGACTTATTGCTGTCTGATTAGTTAATAAATGAAATATCGTAAATGAAAACTGTGCATTTATCCTACTAATAGACAACTGACCTGGTCCCAAGCCACAGCCCAATATAAAGATGAAGATCAATATACAAGAAGCATATGGCAGCCAAGAGTATACATCCTGAAAGAAAATCAAAGTTTTGGGTAAATAGTTTTGTAAAAGCAGATCTGCCATTTTGTATATGATTTAGAATTATATTGCTATTTATTAGAATAAACATTGTATAAACTTCCTATTCTTGGATGTATACTGACGAGCAAAAGGGTAACAACGTTTTGAACTTTTGACTTTCAGGCTCCATATCTCACCATCCACTACAGCTTTGAACATGAGACTACCATCATTTTATAGACAATCATCTTGGCTATCTCATACATCAATTTGACTTGCAGCTATTTAGCATATGTTTAGTTATGTAAATTCTTGTCATGTAACTGCTTTGTTACTGTTTTGGTTCTAGAAATCTACAGTTCAAGTTTTATTATTTTGTTAGTATTTTGTAAATCCACCTTTGGCTTTCAACGCTGCCTGAATCCTTCTGGGCTCTCGATCAGATTCAAGCATGCCTCAACCGAAATCTGATCCCAGGGATCTACTACATGTTCCCAATGTTGGTGCATACTGACAATTGGTACGAATACAGCTTTTTCTTCAACTCTACAAGTGTTTGATTCTTTGGTTCTGGGGACTGGGGAGACCAATCCAGTAAATCTGCTTCATTGTCATTAAACTATTTCTTTGGCAATCTTGACGTATTCTTCTGGTCGTTGCCCTGCTGGGACACTATGTCGTCCTTTTCATACTCATAGTACTCGAGAATATGAAGTAACTCATCTTGTAGGATACTCTCATATAGCTCAGCATTGAGACCACCATCGATCCTGGTCAAGTATCCAACACCTTTGGCTTTGAAACAATACCCTATAATCAGGCTTTCTCCGCCGAACTTGACAGTTCCTTCAATTTCTTAATCTGTTAGCCCCCTTTTCCCTTGCTTCTTCCAGGTCCATTTGCACCTATCAGAGCCCGGTCTATCGACTTTTGTTTAACCACTCCAAATCACCCATTTCCAATGTTTTCGTGTATTTTTTGCAAACTCGAGTCGATGCTTCTTATGACAAGATTGAAGTTGAGAATTCACCTTTTTTCGGGCCACCATTCCAGACTTGTGTAATGTGTGTTGCATTGCGCTTACATGGACGTCGGTGATCTCACTATTATGAAGCATACGAGCCACCTCCACTGCCGTGTCTGTCTCACCAGAACTGATAGACTTTGTGATGAGCCGACTTGCTGACTCTGATATTTTGCCTGTACCTCTAGGCTTTGGAATGGATAGATGGACTTTATTTCATATTCCTTCAACTATCATGGCCTCATACGATGCAGTTTGGCAATTTTCTTGGCTCAGAGACCACTATCAATGAGCTAGATAATGCTGTTTCTCTTTTCTTAGGAAATCATCTTCCTGGCTACTTGAATCAGTGACCTTTCTCTTGGGAATCAGCCTAATAACACACTGAGCTATTAAGGAATGTGAGAAGAGGTTGTAATTTACAATATACTAGAAGAAAAGGATTGTCCCACCACCAGGAGCAAAACAGTAACAATGTGGTTACTTGACAAGAATCTGCAGAACTAAACAATGTCAATAGTTGCAAATCAAATTTATGTATGAGGTAGTCAAGTCTTTATCTATAAAATAATAGTAGTCTCATGTTCAAAGCTGTAGTGCATGGTGAAATATGGAACCTGGAAGTCAAAAGTTCAAAACATTGTTATCCTTTTGCTCATCAGTGTATTTTTGACGTTTGACAGCTTTAAAATTGCTGATAACGGTACCTCTCCCCAATGAGATGCATTACCGCTTAAATTTGCTGAGTAGCATATCTATCATGTATGTGTGGTGCCAAGGCTAAGGGCATGTCCCCACTGCACGGGTTTTCGGCCGTTTTTTCAGGCGGTTTGCAGTTTTGCAGACCGTCTGAAAAACCGGCAGAAAATGAGCAGAACGGGGCTCTATGGAAAACCCGTGCAGCAGTCCCCACTGCACAGGTTTTCCGCCCGGCCGTTTTGCCGCCGGCGCACCGCCGCAAAGCATTGTATATGCACCGGACGGAATATGTGCATCTCAATGTGAAGGGGGAGGGCTTTTCTCCGCTCATCGCGGAGAAAAGCCACCCTCCCCCCCCGCGGCCGTGGAGACGTCTGCAAAACAGTACAAATACCGGTCGGATAACCGACCGGTATTTGTCACTTGCCATGTAAACGGCCCCTAAGAAAGAATACTTTTATTTGGGCTTAGAGGACAAAATAAATAGAGTGCCTTGCGAAAGTATTCGCCCCCCTTGAACTTTTCAACCTTTTGCCACATTTCAGGCTTCAAACATAAAGATATAACATTTTTATTTTTCTGTGAAGAATCAACAACAGTGGGACATAATTGTGAAGTGGTACAAAATTTATTGGGATTTTTTAAATTTGTAAAAAATCAAAAACTGAAAAGTGGGGCGTGTAAATATTGGCCCCTTTTTTTTAGTGCAGCAAACTCACCCAGAAATTCAGTGGGGTTTCTCTGAATGACCAATGTTTTCCTAAATAAATGATATGATAAATATAAACCACCTTGTGTAACCCAAGCCCCGTTAAAATGCACCTGCTCTGTGTAGTTCAGGGTTCTTTTTAAAGCACCAGAGAGCATCATGAAGACCAAGGAACCACCAGGCAGGTCTGTGATAAATGTGTGGAAATTTAAAAACCGGATTTGGGTACAAAAAGATTTCCCAAACTTTTAAACCCCCCAAGGACCCAGCCCTTTTTGGCCTTCGACACGCGCTTTTTTGAAATTGGCATGTGTCCTTTATGTGAGAATAACTTTTTGACACTTTTTCCTATCCATGTGATTCAATTGTTTTCCAAAGAACATTGTCCTTTAAATTGTAAGAAAATTTTATCCATACAAGCCCTTTTTTTTTTGTGAAAAAATAAAAAATTTTATGAAAAATTTTTAAAAAAAAGGTGATTTTGAAAATTTTTAAAAAATTTTTGGTGCAAGACAGATAAAATTCACCACAAAAAGTTTTTTAAAAGCATCTACCAATGTCCATATAGGGTTGGGTAATTTTTTAAATGTCCTTTTTTTTATTTTAAACATTAAAGGGCTTAGAAATTTAGTGTAATTTCTCAATTTTCAGAAAATTTTTCAATATACATTTTTTTTAGGGACCAGTCCATTTTGACTGGCTTTGAGGGGCCCGTTGTTAGTCCCCCAAAAATTTCCCCCTTAAAAACTACACCCCTTAAAGTTTTACAACAGTTTTAGGAAAATTTGTTAACCCCTTTTGGTATTTCACAGAAAATTTAAAACACAGTGGAGGTGAAATTTCAAAATTTTATTTTTTTTTTTTCAGATTTTCAATTTTATCCATTATTCACGGAATAGGTAAATGGACTAGGGGAAATGCAAATTAAATCATTTCCCCCCGGTCTGCCCTTTTTAGAAATATCCCATATGGGCCCTAGGCATTATTTGGCTTAACCCATAAGCCCCCGAATAGGAGGAGCACCTCTGGGCTCTGGGCTCATTTTCAATACGATTTTATTTAGGGGCCATTTAGGTTTGAAGAGGCGCAAAGGGGCCTAAAACTTAAAAAACACCCCAAAAAAAAGGACCCCATATTGGAAACTACACCTCTTAAAGTATAATAAGGTGGTAGTGATTATCGCCCCACAGGTGATTCACACTTTTTTTTTTAACATTGGTGGGGAAAATTTTAAAAAAAATTTTTTTCCCCAATAATCTCAAATTTTACCCTTAAATTTTCATTTTAACAGGAGTCCTGGAAAAAAAAAGAAAAAACAAAATTTTTGTTAAGCAATTTTCTTCCAAGTTCGGCAAACCTTACTTTGGGGTGTAAACTCCCTTTTTGGGGGCCGCATGGCAGGGTGGAAAAGGGGGGAGGCATTTGTTTTTGGAAAGCAGATTTTGGGGCCCATGTCGCATTTCCCAAAGCCCTTTAAAGTACCAGAAAGGTGAAACCTTCCAAAGTCCCCCATTTTAGATTCACCCCCACCCGGGTCTCATCTAGGGTGTATTGTGCTTTTTGGGTGCACAGGTGTCCCATTTTTTTTTTTTTCATTGGGCCATGAAAATGGGGGGGGAAAAACGCATTTTCCACCATTTTTTTTTTGGGGCTTAAATTTTACAGCGTTCGCCGTGCATGTAAAGATGTGTAACTTTACTATGGGGGTGGTACAATTTGCAAAAGGGTATAAATTTTAATAGTTTTTTTTTTTTTATTACTTTTTACACAATTTTAGAAAAGGTCTATTAAAAATTGCTTTTTTATGTTGCCCTATTCTACGTCAAAATTTTTTTTTTGCTGTTGCAAGGCTGTGTGGGGCCTTTTTTTTTTGGGGGGCCCGGGGTGAATTGATGCTTTTATTGGTCCATTATGGAGTGCTTTAAAAATTTTGTTCACTTTTTTTTAAAGGTTTTTGTGAGGCGTTTTGAATAAAATACATCAATCCTGGTAAATTTTTTTTTTTATTTTTTATAGGGGTCCACTCTGGTTAGATATGACTGCTAGCTTTACTCAGAGGTCGATAGTTACAGCAACCCCCTAATTTGTATTTTTTTTTTTATTTTTTCTCCCTTTTTTACAATAAAAACACTTTTATTCAACCGGGAAAAACACATTTTTGCATCCCCCTATTTGGAGCCATAACTTTTTTTTTTTTTCTGTGTAGGGAGCTGGTAGGGGCTTTTTTTTGGGGGATGAATTTTTAACGTTTTTTTTGGTATCCAATTTTTTGGGGGGGAAAAAGATTTTTTTGGATCTTTTTTAAACCCTTTTTTTGGGAAAGGCAATGAAGAAAATACTCCCAATCCTATTTAGTGTTTTTTTTTTTTAATACCCGCTCACTGTGCGGGTTATCCAAAATAAGTTAAGCTTTACCCCTTGGGGGCCCCCGATACAAAATATGGCGTTTTAACCCAATTTTAATAGTTTTTTATGTTAAAGCACTTTAAAAAAAAAAAAAAGTTTTTTTTTAGTGTGAAAAAGAAAAATTTATGCATCGTTTTCTTTTTTGAGAGCCAAAACTTTTTTTTTTTTCCCAAAAAAAACCCGAGCTTTGTTGGGAAATTTTTTTTTTTTGCGGGAGGGAACTGACTTTTTAATTTGGGTACAACTTTGGGAACGTTTATAGGCGTTTTTGACCACTTTTATTCCTTTTTATGTGCGGGGGTTTGAACAAAAATCAAAAATTCTGTGAATTTTTTTTTTTTTTTTTTACGGCGTTCCCGTGGGGAAAAATTAAATGACAGATTTATAGGGCAGGTCTTAAAAGCACCGGAGATACCAAAAAAATGGGTTCTTTATTTTTTTTTTGACCCTTTTTTTGTGGGATTGGCGTTTGAAAAGGGGGAAAAAGGGCGGTGTACCGGGGTTTTTATTTTATTTTTCATGTTTGTGTTTTACTTTTTTTCACTTTTTTTTACATTTTTTTTTTTTTTTCTTTTCCCCCCCCCAGGGGATTTGAATGAAAAGGTCTTTTGATCCCTCATTTTTTAATGAATCAATGCCCAGCTTGTTTCTGTGCACTGGTTCCTAATAACTGGGCAGTCCGAATGCCGGGCCCCTGGGCCCACAGAGCATCGTGACGTCCAGACAAACCCGGAAGGCATTTTTTTTGCCTTCCGTGCGTCTGTTTTTAAGGCAGAGCTGGGACGGATCCCCCCGATCCGTGCAGTTGCCCCGTCGCCGACAGAGACGCAGGAGGAGCGATTTCTTTCCCCCTTCGTTTTTCCTTTTGTTTTTTTGCGATCCAATGGTCACCCAAAAATTAAGGGGGGAACCGCCCCCCCCCCCCTGGAGGGGATTGCGGGTCGGGGCCGACGCTGCGGGAGTCAGCTTTTTTTAAAAATAAAATCTCACAAACCCGCGGCCATCGCCGCAAAAATCTTTCTTTAGAGTTTACGCGTTTCCCCAGGACGATGCCCTACGTTTTTTCCAAAGGGCGTTTAAAAGGGGGGGAAACATCCCCAAGGGAGCACTGTGCAAGCGATCAAAATTGATATGGAAGGAATTTTCAACCCCTGCAAAAACTACCCAAAACCCGGCCGTCCCCCTTAAACTTTTTATCCAAACAAGGAGGAAGACCCGATCAAGATTCAGCCCAAAGGGCCCATGATCACTCTGGATGAACTGCAAAAGGGTGTTCCAGCTGAGGGGGGAGAGTCTGTCCATAGGGCAACAAACAGTGTAAAACGCCCAAATCCCGGGCCCAAAAGGAAGAGGGCAAGAAGAAACGCATTTTTTTTAAAGATATCAATAAAAAGTCCTTGGGTTTTAAAGTTTGCACAATCCACCTGGGGGACAAACCAAAAATGTGGAAAAAAAGGGGATCTGGGCAGATGAAACCAAAATCACACTTTTTGGGGAAAAAATTTCCCGAACAATATGTTTTTGGGGTAAAAGCAACCCCAGCAATCACCCTAAACACACCATTTCCCCCCTGTCACACCCTGGTTTTGGGAACAGCATCATGATTTTTGGGGTTTTTTCCCGCCCGGGAAAAGGGAAGATGGTTAAAAATTTAAAGGGAAGATGGAAGGAGCCAAATACAGGGGGCCATTCTGGGAAGGGAAAAAAGTTGGAGTCCTGGCCCAAAAGACCTTTAACTGGGACGGGATTTATCTTCCAACAAGACAATGATCCCAAAAAATAAAGCAAAATCTCAAATTGGAAGGTTCCCCAAATAAACTTTTTCCCAGGTGTTAGAAGGGCCCAAATCACAGTCCCCGACCCCGAAACCAATCGAGAAACGTGGAAATAGTTTGGAAAACTGGTTCACCCCAAAAGCCTCCAAACCAACCTTTAAATGGGCCCAGCTGTTCGCCAAGGGGAAAAAGGGCAAAAAAATTTCAGTCTCTTCCCATGTGCCAAAAAATAGAAAAAGACCTACCCAAGCGACTTTATCTTTAGTCGCAGCAAAAGATTGGCGCTACAAAGTTATTAACTTAAAAGGGGGCCGAAAAAATTTTGAAAGTCCCACTTTTTTAGTTTTTTTCCCCAAAATTTTTAAAATATCCAATACATTTCGTTCCACTTTACCCAATTTTTTGTCCCACTTTACAAAAAAATAAAAAAATGTATTTTCTTTTTTTGTTGAAAACCCGAAAGTGGGCCCAAAAAGTTGAAAAAATTTTAAGGGGGGGGCCGAATACTTTTGCAAGGCACTGTAATTTAAGTGGGGAAGTCCAGAGGGATTTTACCATGTAATATATCTACAATAGTTTAAAAAATCCGCTTTGGGATATTCCCAGCATTTTGTGCCCTAAAACCCCATATGTTGAATTTTGGCCCCTATAGTTAAAAAATTTCAGTCTCAGTTTTGAAACCTGTGGGGAGGTTTTTTTACCCAACCATATGCGTGTAACAAAAAAAAACAGATAAAAAAATTTATATATAGAAGACAATTGATATTTAACTAATGTATTTGGGTTTTAGCATGATACTTTCCATGGTTTGAAACTCAACTTGCACATCGTTTTTTTAACCCCTTAAGCCCCAGGCCTGAAAAGTAATGACCAGAAATTTTTTTTCGTTTTAGCCTCCTTGCGTTTTAACATTTGTAACTTTATTTTTTCAATGATGCATTTGTATGAGGCCTCATTTTATTCGAGACGAGTTGTACTTTATGAGGCAATAGTATAAGTTCACATAAATAATTGCAGAATTTGTAACAAATTTTTTTTTCAATTTTACATTTTTTTTTACACAATTCACACTTCACACTTAATAACTTGTTAGATTAATTCTACAGGTTATTATGGTCGTGTGGATACCAAATATGTGTAGGTTTTTTTTATGTGTGTAATGTATTCACAATTATTTTTTATTAAATATTTATTTTTATTTTATTATTTATTGATTTTTATTTTTTTTTACACTTTTTATTGTTTTTACTTTTTTTTCTTTAAATCCCATGAAGGGAGAACTGTGTTACTTTTTTTTTTATTTTTTACACTTAGTAATGTATTAGCATATTCATATATGCTACTCTAGGCCCCCAGGGCTGACTGTGCAGCCGTTCCCCGGGCTATGTCGGGTCACCGGGCGTTCCGATCACCCGACAGAGCAGAGAAACCCTTTGATTGCGCTATGGTGACGATCCGTGTCAATCAAAGGGTTAAAGCACCGGGAAGCGGAGGGTCCCCCGCTTCCCAGTGCTCGCAGGAGCTGTGCTGGGAACAGGGCTGTGTAATACAGACCCGATCCCAGCACTGCTGCGGCATCGGGCGTCGCAAACTCCGATGTCTGCAGCGACGCTGTAGACGAATGACCTGAAATGCCCGCCGCCAAAAGACGGTGGGCGGTTATTAAAGAGTTAATAATAGCTTTGATCACTAAGTGGTAATCTATTCTTCCAGATGTCGCATGCTTGGCCATTAATGGTAATGAGTCTTCCAGTGATATGACCTATACAAGATGTCTTTACTGAAAAAAATCCATTTACATATACAGTATGCAATATATAAAACACCAGGGCGTCACTAGGCAGTTTCATCCGGTTTTCATAAACTGCCTGCTGCCCCGACTCTTTCATTCCCAGCCGACCCTCATTCAATACAGTAACGCGGAGCTGCATTGTTGTTCTCTATGAGAACCAACGATGCGCCGCGGGCGTCTACTGTATTCATTGTGCGCCGCCGCCGGGGCTTCCTGTACGTTGCGCACGGCGCAGGGTCAGGCAGAGAGCAGCGTACCTCCTATGCCGACGGCTGTGTGCTGGGGCTGTCAGTAGAAGAGGAGGAGGAGCAAGGATGCAGTGAGTCCTGGATGCCAGCTCCCCTTCCTCCAC